>DWDU01003451.1:0-11595 GCA_018245575.1 Jemadia suekentonmiller
GGTGGTAGCTTCATTTTGACGTACAAAAAGTGTTCCAATGAACCTATTTTGAATAAATGATATTTGAATTTGAATTTAAATTTGTCTTAATATAATAGTAAATGCTTAAACAGAACACAGAGTAGCGATTTATAAAATAACATGACATGTTATATATTGACATAAATACTTCGATATCGTTCAAGTTTACAAATAAAATGAATAACTTTCGAATTTCGACCACCGCTGGGCCACTAATTTAGATAATCAGCTTAGTTATAGCACGTACATACATCGTGACTGTAATCAGTAAATCTGTTTTTCACAACGGAAGATGAAATAACAGATGAAACGTGGAAATGTACAACACTCCTCTGCGTGCCTCTTCGGGGATTACAGGTGTGACGTTACTTTTATGTTACGAAAATTCAATATTCCGTAATACATAAATTTCCCATCAAAACTTCAATGGCATATAACCTTAGAACCACAGCGTTCTTTGTGATGATGAGAGAATGAGGACGAGTAGCTGGTAGACGTTGAAAATGACGTAAGACAACGGCCTATATAACTGCAACGATCTTGAACCAGACTGTAGAAACAGGACTGCTAGTATTAGTACTCTATAATACCATTAATATTAATTGCTAACAGGTCTGCACGAATGCTGTCAGTAACATTTAGTCCATTTCGCAAATGTTCGCCTCAGTGCCGGTTAGTAATATGCAGTTGGTATCTGTTACGAACTATATATTTTGACTGCCACGTTTGTCGAAAGCACGACTGTTGATCGAGAGGTCCTAGGTTCGAAACACGGATCGGATGCTATTGAATTTTTTAAACTTATAACTTCCAGTTAAAATATTATATTGGAAGGTAAACGTAGCTGGTGAAACGTGGGAATGGACTACGCTCGTCTGCCTATCTCTTCGGGTATTATAATAGTGACGTTACGTTTTACGTCACTTACTATTCTAGGCTAGTCACTGACACTTCGCCCGTAGTACACACATGGACCGACAAGCACACAGTTCAGACCGAATCACATAGTTATAGTAACAACTGCTACAAGGTAGAAGTAGATATAGCAGCGGTACTTCACCCGGCGAACTGTGTACACGTTATCTTATCTACAGGGTTCAAATTTCCAAACAAACTGCATAATTACTGCTTGGGTATTACATTTTGGATGTACATTTCTTGCTCAATCCCTTTTTAGACACGCCGGCAGTTACAATTACATTAATTTAAATTGAGTAACATTTCACACGCAACTAGCGCCCTCTATTCCTGTCATTCGATTATCATTTTTACGGCGGTTGCCGCCATTTTGGGAGACGTAGCGATGGGTTTCGTGTACGGTCCGGTTATGACCGATATTAATTTACTAACATGGCGTACAACAATGCAGTAACTGGCACGAATCCAACCAGTATCTCTGTCACCAGCGACATTCTACCCAAAATGTATTCGACGCCCGATAAGCAACTTAGCCCATGAGAAAATAACTATCATTATTCATACGGGCTCGTAATGTATACGCTATGTTATGAGGAAAAGTTTTAATTTTAGATATCCAATTAATGTAAACATTTACATTTAATTCTCAATTCTTTGAATTCAAACGAGGGTATTTATAAATTGTTTATGTTACGGTGCTTGCGAACGAATGTAGTTTTATGCGCGGCAGAATCACTGCACGATACGGCCGTCCGTTTTAAACCAACACTACTGCCAATCAAAACTCAGTGTTCCCTTATTTTTCCAGCCAGTTTTAAACCATAGAAATATATTCGCTTCATAAAAATTAAATTCAATAGCGATACAAATATAGAAACTAAATCGAAATCTGCCTGATATTTATTTAGAGTGTACGGTTAACTGATTACATAATGATTGATATTTTGACAGACTGTTTTATTACTCATGCGTGGTTTTCGACCATTTTATGAATCCACAAATAAAGGTAGGGTTTGCGGTATATCGCCCCCTCAAATCAAAACTGATCTACTCAATTATATACAGATTTTCTAAAAATGGCTCAGAGTAGATTTACCACCTATTCTATATTCTATTCTGATAAATGTCGCCTTTATAATTCGTCACGTATGAGCATTAAGCATTGGAAATGATTACGAAATGAACAATTGCAATAAATTTTGGATCGTAAACGTAACTGGTGAAACGTGGTACTGTACTAAATTTCTCTTCCTACCACTTTAGGGATTACAGGCGTGATGTTATGTTAATAATATGGTTAATACAAATTAATAGCAGAACACCTACAAATCTTTTATCTTGCGTTTCAACACAATCACAATCTCAAGCGTTAATTCAAATTATTCCTCATTATGGACGATGTATCAATACAGGGATGCCAAAGATTTTTAAGTCCTCAATGTCCTACCCTAAACACGTATACAATTCATTATCATTATTTATAATTAACTGCAACGTTATTATTATTATTATATTAGTTGTGACATTTATCATTATGAACTAAAATACTACAAAATGATGTACATACAAAGTTGTATCACTTTTAATTTTATGCGTATGGTACAACTCAACGTACAAAGAATATGTTCCATGGTCGCGGCCGCCTTAACCGGTGCGAAGTAATTATTCTTAACATCATCAACCTTCGCACTTGACCCGAGTGCCAAGGTGAAGATTCATTTTTTTTGTCCACCTCTCAACGTGTTTGCTTTTTACTTAATTAGCAATTTTATCAACACACATACAATTATATTTCAGCTAATTATTATTATTTAAGCCAATACTCATATGCTCAACATCGGATGCGGTCGACTCTTGATTCTCTGACAACTATTGGGAAATAAAACGAGATATAATAACTAAAAACTAGATATCTCGCGAACAATTCCTGAATCAAATTTAAGTCAGTCTGATTTCTGTCTTCGTAAACTCACGCAGTCTTGTCGCAGGTATTTAGGATAGTTCAAATCTTACTATCAAAGTAACCACTAGTCTACACAATGCTCTAAGCGGCACTGGGCCTGGGCGGAGTCAATACAAGGTCTTCACCAATTGCGCAGAAACCGTGTCCAAGAGCTGAACGTCATAATGATGTGAGTTAAACATATTGAAAAATTATTTAACGTTACCTACAATATTTGATAAGATATTCCAAACAAATGTTGGTGACTCATTTCCATAATCACAAAGGCAACACGAGGAGAATAATTTTAAAATAGGTACACCAATTACCTTAAAAGCTATTGGGGTAATTTTACAAAAACCAAGACGAAACGACAATGAGATTTTCAAATTACGAATTACAATTCAAAATCATTAAAATTTTGGTCAGAAACAAAAACACATTACAAAACATTACTTTAAAATAAAAACAAAGTAGTTATTCGAATGCAGTGTAGTTTTTATTGTAACTTCTTACTCAACCTTAACTGGCGCGAATCACGAGTTCTTGACACGTCGAGTCGGTTACAGGCGAAATCAAGCGATTACATAAAACTTTACGAGTAGCGAGCGCACTACACATGCGAACGGCCGCATCCCAGCAATTACATTTTACTCATGAATACCGACAATTCACTGAAAAAGATTAAAATGAACCATACTCAGTCGTATTAAAGTCCGTTTCACTTCGCGTAAACGTTATTTATGCGTACACACTGGACATCCGCTGGTAGAGACCGACACCACACACGTGATCGAAAGTTACGCAACGTTAATGTTACAAGGGAGCCGTGACCTTTAGTTGGACTCACGAAGCTCGTTGGTAGTACGTTGTTACATAACCTCCGCCAGTTTTAAGAGATCGGTTTTATTTATGCAAATGAAGGTAGCAATAATTCTCGCGGCTACAATTACTCAACTGGTTAGTTCGAAGCAGGAAGAAGTAAGCACACGCTTTCGAAATTCAGATTTGCCTTGATATTACGAACACAAAGCGCGACGGAGACACATTGTCGCAATATGAATTTATTTCAACTGAATGATAAAACATTTTACAAACTAAACGTCAAATTAAAAGCCACACGGAAAGGCAAACATGATTCAATAATGACACATCGAAGACAGTATCGACAGAGTTGAGAGATATTAAATCTAGAGTTGAAAATAAATTCTCTTACCAATATTTGCAATATCAATTTGCAAACAGTGAGCACTGCGCCAGAAACTCATCGGATATAAATCTTAGAGCGAAATGTCGCTTTAATAACGAAAATGGCACGAAACGCTCTTGGATTGGAGCGTTCACGTCAGAAAATCTGAAAAGACAACGAGAAAAGGAAGCACAGAATGTCATAAGCTTGGAGGGTGAGTGTGTACGATCGTAGTTTTAAATGCCAATATCAATTTAACGCGCGAGACGTCATCAGGGTGAGTTGGGCGCGCGCCAAGCGGCTGTGTCAAGCCAAGTCGGGGCAGGGATGGGCGACAAGCAAACCACTCTATTATGAAACCCCTATACGTATCTTCCCGCACTATAAGTTATGTTAGCGATTTGTGTTTCAAACGTTATAAGTTATCCGATGGGGCCGTTTTACGCTTCCAACGTTTATAAGTTGCCCGATCGCAGCCAATTCGCACAGCTGGCCGGCATGTCGAATGGCATCGTGAATCAACCGGTTACTTGATAACTAAACTCTCTAGTGAAATCGCTTTTGTTACTTAACACGTCGATAAATTGTACGCATTAACTGCTATATTATTGAAAAATTTCTCATTCCGGCTTTTACCTTTTCGCTGAATCCTGACAGGAATAAATTGCCGCGGTAATTGTTATGGCCAAAATGGGGAAGTTTATTTGTTTCAGCTTATCTGCGGAAATCTAAAATGAATATGCCTCATATAGCGAGGCAACCCACATCTACCCGGTCATCGGCCGCATCACGCGAACGTGCAATCAAAAAACTATAGGCAACTCAATGACCCTAAGCCCAAAACGGTCAAATTATTATAATTTCCGAAATGTTCTCACGAAATTCCTCGCCTTCTACGAACAGCAAGTGATTTCCTTGAGTTGATTTTGGTTCGTTTTCGTCGAAGAAACTACGAAATGTTTCAAGTCTTTTTTTTCTATTTTCAAAATTCGACCTCTAATGGAATTCTAATTGAATAATGTGCTTGGCATGCTTGGAATAAACAAATATACCGATATTTACGACAAAATAATGGTAAAAAAATACGATAAGTGGCATTGAAGAAATAAATGTAACTAACTATGATCTACGACCATTTTCGAGTAAAATAAAACGGTGATTGATGGAGTTGACCTTATTTGTTAGTATTGGAATTTGCTGCACTCGATTAATCTAAAATATCGTAGCAAATTCATAAAAAGCTATCTTAAATCAAAAACATACTTTGTTCAAACATTTGAGCCTCACTGTCAGTCTGTAGGCAGTATTTTAACGTTGTTTGCCAGTTCTAATTGTTTTTAATACTTTAGTTTATGTATATATACGCTGTAAATCAAACAACAAAAATATTTTAAGAAACCTTTTTGTATTTTGTACATTTGGTTAGAAAAGCTGGTGTTACGTAATTAGACCACCATACAGCGATTTGGGCGGGAATTATACAAAGTCTGTTCAAATTTGTTGTACAAATTTGAATCTTAATACCAGCCACTTTGTGGTTACATCATCAATATGTTTTAGTTACAGGAATCTGTACATATAATATAAATAATTGTATATAGTATTGTATAATAGATAACTGTAAGGAGACTCTAATCTCCACTAACTTGTAACAACTGTGAAAAAAGAAACCAAACAAAATTCTAAATGGGCAATCAAACAGGAACAACTCAATGTAAAACACTACCGTATAAAATATTCGTAGAGCAAAATTTTCATATCCACTTCATAAACGCTTCATGACACAAAAAGATCTTATCATTACGGGTAAATAATGAACATGAAGGATATCCTCCAATTTATTACAGCATTAAGCAACCAAAACGGCACTAGCGTAACTATCGACTTGTGTATACCACAAAAGGTCAAATGGGTGCTTAGCAAAACTACGAGCATGCAACCTTTAAGTGAATGTCAGCTATTCCAAGTTGTACCAATACCTAGTGATAATCATAAGTCTATTCTAGTCTATTGCGAAAGGCTTCAGGTGGGGGAGGGCGACTATCAATGGCAGGTAGGTTAGTATACAATAATAAACACAAAGTCTACATAATGTAACTTTATATCATATTATGAAGTAGGAAGGAAGGCCGAGAGCCAAATGTATCTATTCTTAGAGATCTGAATTCTTCTATATATGTACATTTTGTTTCCCCAAAAACAAGCATCTGACCAATCTGAGTACTTATCTAAGATAGGTGAGTCTATATTCAATAATATAATTATTGATCTCCCTCTATGTAGTTAAGATTTATGAGCCTGTAAAAGGACAACGTACCTAATTCATATTTTAAGAATGTACTATGTCAAATCCATACGTAAATTGAAACATCTCGCATACTCCGCAGCGAATCCTATGCACCACGACAAAAATAAAATCAAAACTATTGAAACTCTTAATATCATACATAAAGCGTCGCATGAATGCCATACGGACTACATAGCACAGTGCGTCTCACTGGATAAATGTAACGTTACGGCCTTATTTAGTATTCAGTATCTGAGAGTCCCATTCACACACGCGCGTCGTGGGCACAACCACGGGCACATAATTACGCGCTACTAATGATCCAGACCACGAGCGTTCATGAAAAGAACTGATTGTACGGCTCCGTGCGTGACTGCCGCATGAGGTAAGCGTGCGCGTTGATCATGTCAAGGAATAAATTATTGTGTCAGTGTTGAAATGATCCAAAGGATTAAATATCGGTAGCTGGAGCGGTGAAGGAAAATACTTTAAGTAAACATGGTCACCTTAGATTTCTGCATGCTCTTTACGGTATTTGAAGTCAGCCAATCAACACTTGGCTAACGTGGCAAGCCCTTATTCTTCTCATTCCAAAGTGAAGACGCGATAGTGAAAACGACAAAAAAGTTGGTGATGATGATAGCCTAACGTTAATTGTAAAATATATGCAAATCACCCTAAAAACATGTTTGTTTACATTCAAATAGCGTCAATAATCAGTATTATATTGAATGAACTTTGTTTTTCGATTTCGTAAGTAAAACATTTACCGGGAAGATGATACGTTTATTATTATTCAGAGAACATTTCAACCGCAGTAACTGAGTGCTATGAATTTCGTAAAACTATATATTAACTACAAGTGTTCGTACGGCACTTTGAGCTAGTCGTGTATTGGTGTACTTAATATATTCATAATCGATGTAAATGTAAGTGAATGAAAGAAACCCACATGGCATAATATATATTTACAGTTAGAGGGTGAGCCTATTGCCACACACCGTACACAAATCCAGACTCCGAGTTACTACTAGAAAATCTAAGTTAGAAAAATTGAATAGTGCCCGACCCGGGATTTGAATGCAGGAACTATCGATCGGCAGTCACGTTTGCAACCAACACGTGCAAGGAGGCAGTTTTTAGATAGATCGTATCTATTTTACAAATGTAATGAAATGAAAGGAAATTTTTAAAACTTTTGTATGTGTATTCTGTTACATAATAACTACACAATTTAAATAACAGTTTCAAACACAATAAACATCTCGTGTTAGAATTAAACAAGCTAAGACCATTATTAACCTTACGCATGGCGTAAAAACGAAAACATTTCAAAGTAACTTGCCATAACGACCGCTTAATAGACTTCCTTTGTACAATAAATTAAACCACATTCACATAAACATGCACATACCAAAATTCATGCTTTTGAAGAAATGAAAGCATTTCAAAGCAATAACTTTTAATCAAAAACAAAATCCTATTACACATATCTGTTTCGGATATATCGTCTTCCTTAAGGTCACGCTCAGATTCTCAATCTTCATCTTTATTTCAATATACATATATTGACCTTCTATTCCGATATGTACACTTTCATTTCAGATCGCGATATTTGGTTTTGATCGGCGATTACGAATACGCAAAGGCGGATATATCAGCTGAGTTTAACTTTGATGTACGTACGAGTTCACTTGCGTACAAATGGTTTTCAATATATTGTGAGTTCTGGCAATATTTGGGGGAGGCTAGCGTCCAGCAATGAACATCAATTGGTCGAAACGATCGTAATGATTAAAATAGGTATACGTCCATTGTATTAATAATGAATATACAGGGTCTTATGACATTTCTCAAACCGAATCTTCCTCAATAGTGGCTTCATTTTTTTGTAACTTTAATGAGCTGATTTGTACAATTTA
Source organism: Jemadia suekentonmiller (assembly GCA_018245575.1). NCBI lineage: Eukaryota > Metazoa > Arthropoda > Insecta > Lepidoptera > Hesperiidae > Jemadia > Jemadia suekentonmiller. The sequence goes on from DWDU01003451.1 coordinate 8,280, forward strand.
CATAAAAAGAGCAAAAACTTTATCATTATTCTTAAAATCGTTTAAGCTTGATTTGAAAAACACTTAGTTTGAAACACAATTTTAAATATAAAACGTAAAATTACCTAGCCTATTAGGCAAGGTAATAGTTAAAATAATAAGTAACTTCTGTAAGAGGTTAAACGAAGTGCGTGAAAAAAGTCTAAATTGCGTTCACGTCTGCCACTTTATAATTATAAAATACAAAATATAGGTCAATGTTTTGATATAAATGGCTCTCAATTACATACTTGGATCCGTTAGGAGCCGGGGGGTCGAACCATATTATAATGGCGTTAGGAGCAAATTACTTCCGAGCCGCCGCACGCGACGGGAGCTCCACGCGAGCCTTCAGCATTCATAACGTATTAACTAACACAACTTGTTATGAAACATTCGCGTAGGGTACGAACAACGCTGTATTTCGGATGCATGATTACGAAAATTGGTATTGTATCTGCAATACAGTCTGCCTGCTAATTGCTGTACTCGAGTCAAACGAAACAATCACCCCGCAAAATAGTTAGTTCCCTCAAAGGAGTGTGGGTAATTCATTAAGGACGTTAAAAATAAACAATCTATATATTTATGATACCTATACATTTCTATTTATACATAATATAGGCGCCTGGCCTGTCGTTAGTTAATGAAAACATTAACACTACATTTGATCTTACATTACAAGTACTGTTCTATGAATTGTGCCAACAAAAAATTGAGATTTACAATGCGGTCGTTACGTGTGAAAATGACCTAGCGTTTTCCCTGTAAATGGCTAAAATATTTATGATTTACAATCTAGCCCGCTGGTTGGAGCTGTGAAATATGTTCAATATGGACGAACACGATGTACAAAAGGCACATTTCTCAAGGTAACCTTCGGACGATTTAACTGTATTATTGAGAAGCGGCAGAGCAATATAATAGACGCTACGATAACTCTTACTTAGCACAAAGTGTTTCTGGCTCACGGCCAAGGCTCGGTACAAACTGCTTTTTGATGGAACACACGATATATAGATATTTACACGCCTAAATCTTCAGCAGTAATGGCAGGGTCGAAGAATTATGAAAGGCAAACTTTCCTACTGTACAAGTTCAGGAATGTCAACCAAATGCTTGATTGGTTTCAAGTGTTGGCCTCCTTCCCGGAACGTAGAGCAGCCGATGTAATTTTCTAACAAACACTCTGAAATATTCGACGCTGATACAATTTAAAATACGAACATGTGAACGTCAGAAGCATTGGTAGCCTAGTGGTTTATAATTGAACCTCCTACTCGGAGGTTTTGGGTTCCAATCGTCGAGAAAATAGTTTGAAAACCTACACTCTTGATATTATCTACAATGTTCTCTAGAGATTAAAATTCTCTAAGGGTTAATTATTAAGAGAAGATCCATGTAAAATAGTGGAATGTGAAAAACGGTTTATGATGATAGTATTAACGAATATTTGATTTTCATATCAACATTATATTCCTAAGGTACCCAGAACACTAATTAGCACAAAAGGTACCAGTCGCTTCAGATATAAATTAATTGATTAAAAATCGATATAATTTTTACATCCGGTTTTGATGTTACATACATTACTATCCGGTTTTGACGTATTCCATTACATATTTAAACCAGCCGAATATAAATCTTGCGTTATAAAAACATTCTAAGTTTGTATGATGTAACCTCTAGAGCTACCGATACAGACCCAATTCCAAAAATTCAATCCCACCAAATACTAATCCTTATAAAAACTAACAACTTCAATAAAATTAGACGTATGGTTTTAAAAGATAACATATACAATAAAATACACAATACAGATTTATCAAATTTTTACGCGCATAGGCATCGCAGAAGAACATAGATCGAACATTTCAAAAGATTGGATATTCGTCGAGGTTGAATGTTATTGTGATTTTATTTACAAGAACAAACACAAGGTCCATTGCATCGATTACAGAATTGTTAATTAATTTAAGAGAGTGTTGCATATTCACTTAGTAATTAGATTTCCGCAGTACTATAACTTCGCGATCAAGATGTGTTCGGAACGGTAAACTAGTAGAGTAATTAGCTCAAGACGGATTACTACTTTGTATGTCTTCATCTCCACGGCTCTTTGCTATACACATACATACATACTTCATATAAATAATAGATTGATAAAACGTAAACGTAACTGGTGACTGTCTCGTTGATCGTATTGTTTGCAAGCGTGAATGTCGATCCAGACGTTCTGGGGTCGAATCCCGGATCTGGTACTATAGTATTCTCTAACTTATATTTTCTAGTAGGGGCTAGGAGTCTATACATGTGACCAGTGTATGGCAGCAACACTCTCACCATCTCTTCCATAGTGGAACACCTCTTCAGCTTTGTTAGAAAATCGCCATGAGGCTTTTTTTAAACAACAACCAGCAGCTCACTATTGGATTTTTCTAACTTAAATTCTTTAGTAGGGGCTCGGAGTCCCTGTACGTGCCAGGTATGTCAATAGGCTCACCACCTATTCCATAGTGGGACATAAACGTAACTGTTGAAAGGTGGGAATGTACCATACTCCTCCTATTTACCTATCTATTTGTGGATTACAGGCGTGCTGATACATTTTCTTTTATAAATAGTTCTAGCACTCATTAGCGTCTCAAGTTACTGACAAATTTTGCGTTTTGACTAAATGAGCATGTTTAAAAAAGTTTTAAAAACGCAAGCTATTTAAGTCTTCAGCTGCCCATAACAGTCTGTACCGAGATTGTAGCTGAGGTTCAATCTATTTTAAGGCGAGCTATAAAAAGGAATCAGGTCGACAGTGGTGGATCGCCTTAAATGTATGAGTTATAAACAACAGACAGGTAGGTAAACGGCTGTATATGGAATACATGCCATGGAAATGACTGAGCGAACTTTCGGTTCTAAGGAACATGTGCGATATTTCGATATGAATGGAATTGTTTTAAATCGGGATTAAATGTAGGAAACATCCCGAATATATTATAATATTCCATACATACAAATATATGTAGATTTTTAGAAACATAACCATTATATTTTAATAGCTGAATCAGTGGTTTCAAAGCAAGTTTCCAAAATTTAAAACGCAAAATATCTAAACGTAACATTACGCCATAACATAACATCTTCGGGGATTACCCCGAAGAGGTAGGCAGAGGAGTGTAGAACACTCTCACGTTTCACCAGTTACGTTTACGTCCCACTATGGGCTAGGTGGTGAGCCTATTGCCATGCATCGGGCACATATCCAGACTCCGAGCCACTACTAGAAAATCTAAATTAGAAA
>DWDU01003452.1:0-11594 GCA_018245575.1 Jemadia suekentonmiller
TGTGGTTTTTCGGGGTGGCCCGACTAGTTTCGGACCTATACGAGGTCCTTCCTCATGAGCTCCCGCCGATTGCAGCGCGGTCGCGAGTCTCCGCCGCGTGACACGTGAGTCTAGCCGGCTTAATTATTAGATATGTATAACACTCACGAAACATTTAACAATAAAATCATTTATTTGTATTTTATACAAATTATAATTTAATTCCATCTTTCGTGGATATCTCGTCGAAGAAAGTTTCAATAGAAATTTGAGTTTATCATGTTTCATGTTCTAATATTTCTATAGTAAGAAGGTATTTACAAAAAATATATCTATGTTACCATCTGTGATTTGATTTTTATGAATTAAACCTTGGAACAAAGACTGAAATATCTTTCGTTAGGACGTAACCTTTCCTTTGTTAGTCGTATGTCTATTCAGACTTACCTGTTGTACTCGGAGTTCTATGTATTATGCATCGGATGCATCAAGTTCAGTACAACAATGCCATTGTCACTTTAAAAAGGTTTCTCACCTTGTTACACTATATTAATGAAGTTGTAATTGTATCGAAATCATACTATGAAAATTAAAAAACAACTGAGAAAATATACTTAAATATGTTGCTAGGTAAAGTTTTGATAAAAAAAATATGTCAGAACAGTAGGTTCTTAACCGGGCAGCCAGGAAGCATCGATTATCAAATATTTTTATCCATTTGAACTTAAAGTGCTTCTTTTTGATTCATCATTCTCTTCATATACACGCGCCAATTTCGGAGAATTCTTTCGTATTTTCGATGCATGTAAGCTCGTTTTATGTACTTGCATATACGCGTGCCTTATGCCACATGCGCGTTTTGTACGTACGAGCGTCGCAACGCTAATAAGCTCGCGTACGCGCGAACCGACCGCGACCATTACCTTCGCACCGCTCTGAATCAGACATACTGGTTCAAAAGAAGGCGGAATCCAACGCGCGAGTAAGCTCTTATGCCAAAACGAGTGAGAAGTGCAGAGAAACGACGCTAATCTGATATAGCCCTAAATCCTCAGTCAGTATCTGACCTACTTGGTCAAGTTTAAAAGAAATTTGCATGTAATGAAAATGAGATTGAATAAGTAGACCTAAATTGAACACGGGTAGGTTACATTGCATTTAGGTAAAACGTTATGTATAAATGCTACGTAATAATGAGTTCATGGACAATATAATTTTTTTAGTAGGACAGGATTAGATATTAATTAGGATGCTTTAATATTACCGACGTTATGTCGGCACTGGTTAGGTAACAACTGAACATCCGGAGATATTGCCGGCGGAACACACGTTCGAAATTGTTACATTATTTTCGGATGTTTCGTAATTTGTAACAATTTATAGACATGTTATTATAGTTACTGAACAACTTAATTTTACATAATACGGTTAACTATATAATAGATGGCTTAGAAATGTAAATAAATATTATTAAAGATTTTAATATGCCTGATGTTGTACCTTTTTTGATTTTTTTTTGTCCCCGGTGTATGGCAATACACTCACCATCTATTCTACAGTGGGACGTAAACGTAACTGGTGAAATGTAGGATTCTAATACACTCCTCTGCCTACCTCTTCGGGGATTATTCGTGTGTGTTATATGTGTGTATGCAGTTTATCAGCCGACTGGTTCCCATAACACAAGTTCTCTTGATGCTTAGCTTGGGATCAGATGGCCGTGTGTTGAAATGTCCCCGCATATTATTATTATTACAATATTGCCGATAATGACAATGTAGAAAGAGCACGGCAAGTCTGTAAGGATAGTGATATTTGACACTTGGTGCACTCAGCCAACCCCTTAATGGACTTAGATGAATATGTAGAATAATAGAATTTGTTAGCGTGCTAGTAACCATAACATTGACGTGTTTACAGGGAACGATGTACGCGGCGTCGTCGTCATCCACAACGACGTCGGGCTCCCGCGCGGCGCTGTCCGCCGCGGTGGTGGAGCGCTGCGTGCGGGTGGTGCGCCTGCTGCGCCCGCGCCGCGCGGCGCCCGCCTTCGGGTTCTCGCTGCGAGGAGGCAGCGAGTTCGCCACCGGCTTCTTCATATCCAAAGTTGACCATAACTCTGAAGCCCATCTCCAAGGACTGAAGGTATTATATGTTCATAATCACGCAGTCTGCGGTAGGTAAATGTATAAAAATAATCTGTGTTACAATATGATTAGGATTAGCGAAAATTAAGCGTAAGAGATTCATAAAACATTTGAATCGAATGAAAAGGTAGCAAAATCATCTCTTTTAATAATTTTTTTATGAAAAGCAATAGAAAGAAATTACATTATTTAAACGCGAGTAATATTTCTGAAGGTTTCATTTAGGATATTATGTGAAAGATTGACAATATAACGCAAATAACTCTTTACAAACACCTGTAGGCTTTTGTCACATTGTGTTTAACTCTTGCCATATTTTTTGGTCGCGTACAAGTCACGGATATATTATTCTATTGTTGTGTCGTTCTTTCAACTTACGCTGATGTAATACCCTTTTAGTGTTCGTAACTTTTTACATTGACTATGATATTTCTACGACATACCTATATGCACTGATCATTTAGTTGAATATTGTGTTATAATTACAGAAAAGCAAAGATACTCGTATGTGGAAGCACTCAAATGATGTTAAAGGACAATTATGTAATTAGCATGAATTTTTTCCTAATGACTGCCTCGTCAGTCAAGTGGCTGCAAGCATGACTGCTGATCGAGAGGTCCCGGGTTAGAATTCTGTGTCGGGTACTATTGGATTTTGAAGTGATAACTTATTATGGGAGTATAATTCATAACGTAACGCTTAGGGTTGCCATCCGTACTATTATATAGTATTGCACTATATTTTGGGACCCCGAACTATATATTGTTGAAGAAATATATAATACGCGAAAATACTATATATCAGTACCATAGATCAATGTTTATATTTTGCAACACTAAAATTAATGAAATAAAAAAAAACAGAGCCCGCAATTTCTGAACGCGCCTTTCGTTCGACAGACGTAATGTGCGTGTGCGTGTATCGTGTAACCGAACAATTTGCACCGAATTGAAATATTTGCCAAAGTAAAGGATTCAAGTGATTTTATTGACAAAACCACACCCCAGAAATGGCAGCATATTTAAAAAAAAATGCAGAAACGAAGTTCACAAATTTATTTAAAATTATTTCATTTCTGCTTTCTATTCCCGCCACTGCGGCATTCACAGAAAGGATTTTCTATTATACATTCAAAATGGCGTGAAGAAAGAAACAGAGCAAGTATGAACATCTTTAATAAAAAATGAGCTTTTGATTTCTATTAATTCGAAAATTAACTGAGATAAAGCTTACGCCAGTTTTATTGAAGCCAAAAATGTTAAAAATGTAAAAAGTGCAAAAAACATACTTTTTGTAAGAAAATAAATAAGTTAGTTAATTTTTTATTCTTACCAACTAAAATACTATATTTTTTAGCGTACTATATTTTTTATAGCTTTAAAAAAAAATACTATATTCACACAACAAAAGATTGGCAACCCTATCAATGCTATACGGCACACGTCGGTCAATTAAATTCAAATTTCATTTATTCAAAATTGGTTCATTAGAACACTTTTTGTACGCCAAAACGGAACTACTACGGCTTCGGAAAATGTCTCGCTATGGAGAAGAAGCGGCAAAAAAAGTATACATATGCATCTTTAAAATAAGTAACATACTTATATTACTTAGAATATTACAATATGAGCTAATTTATTTTAATTTTATTAGTAAACAACCTTTCCTGATATTATCGTATTAATATACATAAAATTTGAGTAATAACTTAAGCTTTTCTCAAATTAAACAATTTTAATATGAAATATGTAGTTATATAACACTTATATTAGTTTAAATTGTGAGTTCTGTCGAGCGTTCCGAGACGCTCATGTTTTTTTTCTTCTGAGAGTTTCAATAAAAGGTGAACTTTTTAATAGTGTGTCCCAGAGTTTAGATTTGTGCCCGGTGTTTTGCAATAGGGTCACAATCACAAACTATTCCATAGTGGGACTTAACGCAATTGGTGAACTGGGAGTGTAACACATTTCTCTGTCGGCTTCGGAGATTACAAACGTAATGTATTATTACAATAATACTAATACTTATTTAATATACGTGATGCTCCCACGACGCAAAAATCGAAATTTCATTAATTTTTTTACTAAACTTTCCCATTGTAAGTGCATTATACATGTCATTACAATTGTAAATGTGGAGTCATATTCTTACACGTCTGTTGTATAATTTTTTGTATTTGCCATTAACTTAACTAATAGGAGACTATTCGTATAATAATAAGTAGGCTGTTTGGTTGCTAACAATCAAGTGGGGGCTAGTGAAGTTGGCGTTACTTTACAATTACTCGCGTCGAGGCTGAATTGCAAGACGCGTGCCATTCTTTCCGAGCGCTCACGTAACTATCTGTTTTCTTTGCCATAGCACCTCAATATCCGTTGCCATTAGGACGCCGTTGCCGTCACTGAAATGGCATCGTCAATTTCTAATATGTAGACAAACTTATGATTTCGTGAACTAACGCAACGCTTTTCTGCCTTTCAATTATATTTTAAACTAGTGCGTTAGTATAGTATATTATAAATTGAATGTTAATTATATTATCACTAGGGTTGGATTCATACATATATTTATAGTAACATTGGCAATATATTTATAATGACATACATCCATATTAATATTTTAAATTTAAAAGTAACGCTATTGTATGTCAGATACGTTTTCATGGACTTAACGTTGAACCGATTTTCATGTAACGTATGAAGATATACCTACATTACAAGCATTGCGGTAGGATACAGATGGTAGGATTTAAATGATAAAAATATGTGGAGATCATCTACGTTTCTGCAGGAACAATGTTGCGGATAAACGCTAATAGTTAATTAAATAGCTCGTTAGTAAGTTTACTAATACATAGTTTATAACTAAGGTTGACAATTTCGTAGGAGCGTACGCCAACCTCGTCTGCCCGGGAAGCACCCCGCTTTAGACGAGACAGTGTGTGACTAGCGTGGGATTATGAGCAACACCCCACCAGTGGACGCCTATGTCCAGCAGTGAATAGAGCCGGGCTGTTGATGACTGTCACCGTTAATATGGATAAAGATAACGTACCAACGCAAAAAGTTGTTTTGACTAACCTACATGTCAATCCAGTTATGTTGTATGTGTGCACGTAAATTAATTAACAATTTACAGAATATACTTTTATAGTTAATACATTCAACTTTCCACTAGTCGGTGCGCGGTTACGTCAGCTTACATTGAAGACAAGCGCAAGTTACAAACGCTGTTCTTTGTAATTAGACGTCAACGCAAGAATGCTCATAATATTCGACAAACATTCAAATCTTTTCGCACAATTACTTCCTTAACAAAGAAGTTACGAAATTTCACAAGTATATCCGTTGTTCTTGTAACCGCACAATAAGCGCGTTTTGAGACACTCGCATGAGAAACTCTCGGGAAGTCGTAATGCTCTCCGTAGATAACAATATATGTTAATGACTATATTTCGTCATCAACAACCCTTTAATCGTTCTGCTGTGGGACACAGGCGTCCTCTCAGAATGAGAAACGACATGATCGTCTATGCTGATCAAATGCAGGTTGCTTGCCTTTAAACGTCTCATAGAGCACTATGGACGAATCGATTGTAGGCTACATTCTACCCATCCCGTTATCACATGCTAACTAAGAAATAACTATACATAGTCATGTATAATATGACACATTTAGTAATTAAGTACCGACATCAGATTTCATGTTTTTGTTGGGTTTATTAACACTGATAAATAATACTTAACTAAAGAGAGACCTACCCCGCAAGGGACCTGGCGTGAAGATATGTATGTAACTAAAGAGAGTATAGAAAACCTGTCATTCAGTGGACGTGGACTCTCATTAGAGAAGGGCCGTTGGGCGGTACACTACCGTACATGTTTAATGAAAGAGTGTCAGAACGCACGCAAACGTTTCATGGAGTAATGCGCCACAGACAGGAAAGGGCGCAATTATATGACAATTTAGAAATATTTAATGTTCCCATGAGGCCGTGCGTGAGTCACTCAATCACCTCCGTGCTCTGAACGGACGCTACTTTCTACGGTTCACTTTGTACACCTCTATGTGTAAACGATTCTTGTGTAATATTTGCTAAAATAGAAAACCGTTAATGTCCTGTACAGACCGTCTGGCGGTCCACAGACGTCACATTCACACGGTGGTTTCGTCTTAACGTGCGACCAACGTCGCATGTTTATCAATAATCGTAATCGTTAATGTTCAGTATGAACGAAGAATCTAGAGCGTAGCGATTGCTATGTTTATTCACAAATTTGTCCTATCCGCTCAATGTTTCTCCATGAAACGATGTTGTTTTTTTCGAGACGCAACAGTTTTTGTTGAAATCTACTGTCGATCAAGTTCTATTTTAATCTTATTCAGTTTGTAACGTTCATCTAAGTAAGTAGAGGTAAATGTCTATTTTTTCTGATGTGCGGCAATCATTGCAATTTCATAAGGTGCTGATCAAAATTTATTTAAATGTTGCTTAAGGCTGTAGTTCCTTGTTGTCTCTTAATAATTACTGTCATCTTGTGAATTAAATGAAGATTCATGAAAAGTTAAACAAACACAGCAAGTTTCGTATGTTAACTCTTAACAGGAGCGTAGTAATAGTTCTATTAGGATGCATTAATCCAGTTATTTCGAAGTTATATCAATTTATGTCCGTCATATTTAAGAATATTTTGTTACCCTTGAAGACAGGTGATCGCCTCTAATATATACGTAAACCAGACAGAAATACATACGTGTATGAGGGCTATTGTTTCAGGTTATGCGTGAACACCAATCGTCTAGCCTAGAATATTTTCTACATAAAACGACATTCATGCCAATCATCAGTTAATTTCAGTCCACTGCTGGACACATGTAGGTGCCCCCGAGCACCAAACGACATTTTTTTTATGAAATTAACCAATATATGAGAGAAAATAATACGTATTATCTACATTTTTTCTATTGAAACATTCGTCATCAAATTACATCAAGTAATCTGAATCGGTGAATTGAAAAGCGACTGATACCTGCATAAGAAAGTAACCTGTATATTTGCCGTTAGCGTCATATTACCGCGTCTCATCGCGTATACCATGTATAGTCATTTAACATAACACCATGCCTTTATTTCCCCGAAGGGGTATACAGAGGAGTGTAGAGTCACACTTTTCACCAGTTAAGTTATACCTTCGTCTCATCATGGAATAGGCGTTGAGGTTATTACTCCACGGGCCCGTTGATTGAGCCTACCGGGCACAAATTCAGACTCCTAGCTACTGGAAATTTCAAGTTAGAAATTCCCCCAAAACACCCGACTCGGAGATCGAACCCAGGACCTCTCGATCGAAAACCTGTCTATAGTTATTTCGTTTCGTTTCATATCTATGACAATATAAAAGGATCGCTGAATGTTACAGTGAGAAATAATATCGCACTCATAAATTATTATTATCATTTTCGTAGACGTTTATGAGTCATATACCGTGTAATTAGTAAGTGCTGTTGACGAAAACAACACCGTATTTGCTCAACTGTGTCATTGTCTGGAGAACAGTCTTTATTGTTTAATATACGTATTTTAAATTCACCTGGTCTTATAACATCGATAATATGTATTACCGCTATGAGAATAATTTCACGCTCAACGCATACGACATGGACGAGTCAGAGAGATAAGTAAATTCATGTTGTTTGAATTGATCGTATACTTAAATCGGATTTGTTAAATTATTTCGTAACTCCTGGATCTTTGTCTCTGTATAAACAGACAGTTGGGCCAGTGTTTGCTCAGTAATCAGGTAACCAACGCCTACGAAACGGAAATGTGCAGAACGCCGAGTATTAACTATGTTTGCAAGAATGTTCTCTAAAATCTTATATGTATTTCCTATAGGTAATTTTACCACATAATTTTAATTTAGTATTTCCTCGAAGGGGTAGGCAGAGGAGTGTAGTAGTCGCACTTTTCACCAGTTATGTATGTTATACCATCCCTTTACCAACTATAGAATAGGTAATAATAAAAATACATATCTTAAAATACACACACGTACATAAATCTTTAAACCTGGAAAAGTAAACTTTCGCCCTTGGCAGTATCATCGCTATAGTTATTGTAAACGGAAAGCAATTATAGCTAGGCGTCTCGGTGTGAAGACTGTAAGTGCAGAGTCAAGTGTAAGCTAACGGCAACGATTTCGCAACTATCAATACATCTGAGTTGAACTTCTGATAAGAAAAACAGTAATGCTATTGATGGTCGTATTTTGCATTCCAACTAGTCGATACAAATTAAAATTGTCTAGTCCTACTCGAGGTCTGTTGTAGATATATATAAGCGAGAGCGGCAACTTATGGCCTTTGTGTTGGGGTATGCATGTCTCTTGCTTCTCTCAGATTAATTTTCAGAGTAGTTATAATAAACAGTGTACAACACAGACAAACAGTAGGACAAACAACAAATAAACAATACCTATGTGAAATGAACAATCAACGTAAATGAACCTATCCAACAATTGCATTCATCAGAACAAACACACAAATGCCTTTAAGAAGTATTCACATTCAAACATCCCAACAGAGCGAAAACAACTTTTTAAAATAATTCTATGTCGTTTTATTATAACTATTGGTCGAATAGTGGTCGTAATTCGATTGGAAATTTTTAAATTTGAATGTTACTTGATTGTCAAAGTGTATATTCTTTTTAAATATCGACTCTATGGTGCTGTTTGACCGTAGACTATTATATGGTAGACATTGATTATTACCTGAGTGTATAAAAATAGCCTACGACCTATTCTTAGACCGACCAAATATACACAAAATATTAAAATTTCTTAAAAATCTATTAAAACGTTTCAGAGGATTTTGACCCATAACACTTTGACACGATAACTTTATATATTAGAATATTTTGTGGCAGAATATATTCTTGAATTTAGCCGTTTGCACTCCTCTATACTGTAACTATGACAAATATTATTTAAAACGATGGAAAGATTTCTCTTCACCCGTTAATATGTATATTTATATTACAGATTTTTTGAATCATTAATAGATAATAAATTAATGTCTAATTTAAGTAAATATTTACATGTTATCTATTTGTCATCATTATCATACATATTAGAGGCTATGAATCAGCACACCCGAATGTATCTATTTATAATCTGTGTATAAGATACGAGCGATGCGCATTAGCTAGAATGTGATAGGCTTCAATTACATTGACTTGCAAATCTTACATCGTTACCGTTTGTTGTACAGTTATAAACAGATGACTGACGAAGTATACGCTTAGTATCAACTACTATTGTAAATGCGTAAGTTGGTATGTGTGTTTGTTACTCTTTTACAATAAAACGGCTGGATAGATTACGATAAAATTTTATTTATAGGTACATTATACTGTACTAGGAATACCACATAGGATAGTGTTAGTAATGAAATTTTCCAAAAGGTGATGCTGCCTTAATGCCCATATCGATTTCTAGTTATATGTATAATTAATTATGACTGCTTAATGAGATATACATTCAACAAGAATTAGTTTCTAATAGTGGAATCTCATGGGAAACCATCTACTTTTTCTTACATAATAAGTCTTTGAGTCTTAAATATTAATAGATATGAATCTTAAATCATAAATTAAGCATTATCAAGTTTTAAAAATAATTTAAATTTTTAGAGAAGATTTATAAATAAAGCGATGCGGACGAGAACTGTTGAAAACTATAATGCGTTTGGACTGTGAATGATATCTTTACAAGTTGAAAATGTACCACAATAACCTATGCACGGCTTGCTGTGGAACACCTTTGCAATTAAATAGATCAAGAAAATATTTTCATAATTAAATGTTATCATTTAATTAAAATACCGTTTTCATATGAATTCAAATTAATTTTGACACTTGAAAAATTCGTTAAATGAAATAGTTCGCCGATTTTTTTTCTTTAAGCTTCTTTTACATTACCTCTCACTACAAAACAATCCTAACCACGGTAAGGACTGACGCCGTCAAGTCTGCCAGTATCGAGAAACATTTATTTGAAAAAAGAAGCGAAACGAAAGTCCGAACGAAAGTTGCTTAATATGTGGGCCATGTAGCCCACCCGGCGCGTTGTCTCGGGTGAGTGTTGTGAAGAAAGTAGTGCCGCTGACGTCACTGCACGGTAGCGGGAGCAGCGCTCGCGACGTGGCTGACATCACAGCATCACCGGGCACGCGTGCTCGTGACGTCACACATCCATTCATCACTAACTCCGAACTATTCATGCTGCGTTTCTTGCCAAGCAAGACCAAAACGTAGTACGCATTATGGTCACGTAGTAGTATGATGTAAAAATGTACCAACATACATGTTCATTATAATTTTTATTCTTGTTACTTAGGTGATATAAAGTATAATAGATTTTAAATTAGTATTGTCAGATACATGCTTGAATTGCACTAAATGAGTGTCCAACCTTTGCAATATGTTGAAATTTTTATCATATCATTATTGCGCGTGTATAAATGTTATACATAAATAAATACTCTCCAAGCTAATTGTCAATGTAAATGTCACTTCAGGTGATGCTGGTGAAAGTGAATATTAAAATAGATTACGTAGGTATGTGCCTACATCTATATTTTGAGAATGTACCTATTGTACATGTACATATACTGAACTAAAAATACCGGTTAAACGAATTGAAGAATTGTGTGAAAAGTGTTCATAGTACGGCGGGGCCTGACGAGGCACGGCTCAGGTCGCCAAGAGGCAGCAGCGTGGACGGTTCCCTAGTCGGACACTGTGATCCATAAGACCACAACTCGCATGCAGCGTGTGGAATATGGGCTAATAGGCCTCAGGCAGCCTACGTCCAGCAATGGAGTAACACAAGCTGATGATGATGTGACATTATTATATGATCATTATTAGTAACAAGTTATTAATATCACATTATAATCATTTTTCTTTAAAATTGAATACTACGTATTAAACTAAAAATAAAGCAGATACTATTTGAAACTTTAATATTGCGGAAGTACATTTTTTCCTAAAACTCGCGAATTAAGTAGGCAAAGAGGAGTCTGTGGACTTTAAGTTAACTATTAAATATGGCAAGACTTTATTTAGAAAATGAAGAAGGGTTTACAGAGGATGCAATCAAAAAATCCCTTTTAAATTATGAATGTGTAATTTAGCACATGGAATGCTGACAAAAAGTCGTATAAAGTGTAACAAGTCGTAACGTTTAACGCTCTTGTAGGAATATAGTACATAGTTATAGTTCCATTATTTAATCTTAAAACGTATGTTCCATTTTCTATCGACCACAACGTATGTTGCAATGGTTTTATGGAAATTATTTATTATTAAAAAAAAAAAACGTAACATCACGCCTGTAATCCCAGAAGAGGTAGGCAGAGGAGTGTAGAACACTTCCACGTTTCACCAGTTACGTTTACGTCCC
>DWDU01003453.1:0-11593 GCA_018245575.1 Jemadia suekentonmiller
CATATCCAGACTCCGAGCCACTACTAGAAAATCTAAGTTAGAAAATCTAAATTAGAACATTTTTGTAGTGCCCGACCTGGGAATCGAACCCGGGACCTCCCGATCGGCAATCGCACTTACAACCAACACGACCAACGAGGCAGTCTTCACTATCTATACTATCTTTTTACTACTTTTGGATCCAGGCATCACTGGGGGCGAACGTTAGTTAACATCCTTATTTAATCCCAAAAAATAAGATTATTTGTCATTCATATTCGTCAACCGAAGCTGTGAGCGAGATAATATTAACAAACATTGCATTTTTAAATGCTACGATGTTGTTTAAGAATAATATGAACACGAAATTTTAGTACTAAAATCTGAACTGAACTAAAAACATGTTGTTGCTAATAGCACAAGTTGGAATGTTTCTTATATTAAAAATATAGGTACGGATTATATATGAACTATGAATAAAATGATTGTCCGTCACTAATAAATAAAAGTGGCTATGGGAGATATTATTCAGGATTTTATTGGAAATACACAGTATAGTTAGTCAGTCATATGTTGTTATTTTTGCAATCCTTTAGTTGGATCGAGCTTCGTTTCCTTAGTTTTCTGTACATTGTCAGATTCTACATGGCTTTAAAATCTAATAGCGTCAAATGTAGAAAACTTGATGAAGGACTTTATAATTCTTCCTCAATTCGGAATCGTGACCTTCGGTTTTCTTCGTCACACCTTAGACAGCGATAATATGTAAAGGGTTGATTAATGCAAGTAATAATAACAATTTTTATTTTAGACCAGAACACAGCTTATGGTCCATATAACATATATGTAAATAATCTATCCTATGTTAGTAACACTAAATAGTTAAAAAAAATAAGTAAAAAAAAACAATTACATTAATCTGATCCAACTAGACATAACAGATTCAAAATGTTTGTAGGCTCTAGGTTGCATAATATCATTCTACATACTATATATAGTCTGTTTGAAGCACAATATTGCGTTTTCAGTTGACAACTCTGGTTTGAACCCGAAATGTGCGTCGTGAAGTTTGACTTGTTCAGCTGTGCTGTCCATAACTTTGGTTATAACTGTTGTGAACGATATAAGTCTGTAATTGGGCTCATCTACTGCGTCACCAGCCCTGTCTTTGTCAATAGGTAGCTCCACCGACTTTATTTGGTAGGTAATTATGACTGATACTTACGTACGATTACGAGTACGTACGTATGAGCGATTATGGATTGTCAACAATTGTCACTATGCGTATATATACATTGAAGAAATATTGCAGAAAGTATAATATTTTTTGACTCATATTTCTGTTACAATTTCATAATAGAAGTAGCTGGGATCGCTTATTTGCGGAATGGTCGAAGTTTGCAAGAATATCCGATTGGCGCGGGTGAATCACGACGGTTCAAGCAATTAAAGAGATAATGCCGAGCAGGTTGCTATTTTATAGTTTGATAGTTTAATGTATTCATATGGAAAGCTTACTATATCTTATTCAAAACAATGCTGTTACCCTCGGAATTGAGGAAATTTAAAATTTCTTTTGAAATAGTTACAGTTAGGTATCATTTAACATTTCATTCTCGTCCCAATATTTTTTCACATTTATAAGTATGTAGTTTAATGAAAGATTTTCCTACAAAAATAATACCATGTTATATTTAGACAATAGGTTATAAAAAATTATTAAAACACTCATATTTCTTATAACAAGTAATCAGCGAACAAACGGTTCTTGGTTCCTAAATATTTAAGATCCGTAGAAGACACCGTTCAAGATAGTACTGTTATCTGCTTTCAAGAAGAATACGAATGGGTGATTCGCAATGAATTTCAATAGCGACGTCGGATGGCTTTGAATACAAGTCGTTTCCGCCTTAATAAAAGCTGAAACATACATTACCATTATTGTAAATCTAATTGTTATTTAAGATCATATTTAAAAAACATTTAATATAGGTAACCAAATAAAAAAAAACGAATTTAATGAGCACAACCTTTTCATAATAGATTGTCTAATAGCATACAAACCTACTGAATAGTAGGGCAACTCTTTGTACGTCGTTCCAAATGTAAGGGCAAGAAACGCATTTCAGATATATTCTTGACTCAATAAACACAATGCTAATTTATGATGTTCCGTCAAAATATGATCACAGGTATATTAGAAAAGAGTTTACAATCTACTCCACTTTCAAATATTGTATAGTAGCCACATTATAAGGAATCATTGACGTGGGGTTTGAGCTACAATCAATAAATATTATCGATGATAACATAAATCATCTTTCTTGTATTAAACGATGAGCAACAGGATAATGTTTTATTAATATTACGACGTCATCCAAGAACTCGTTTTGTACAAACGTTATTACATGTTTGTATGTACAATTTTTACATTTGATATTTGATTACGACATTGCTGTTTCATCAATTTTCTGTATTGTTATCTTGTTTTAATTATGAAATAGGTTATAAGTGATAAGGAAGAAATCAATACATAAATCTCACCGTCAACAATGGCAGCGTCGTTACCTTCTTCGTTGATTTCAATTTGAACTTTTTGTATGGCATCAGATATTGATAATTTTTCCTCGTCTTTTAAAACTCTGTTTATATTAGATTCATCGCTGAACATTTTTGTAATATTTATCTGTAATGAAATATAATAGTTCCCTTAAAGACAAGATACTGCGACTAAGTACAGTAATCTATGAATCGACTAATATTAATTTAATGCGATTAAGTGAATGAAGAAACGAAATTGTTACGAGTGACATATACTCGTATATTTTATTTCTTTAATAAATGGAATAACTTACTTTTTGTAAAACTTCCTTTAGATTAATTGCTGTTTCAATTTTAAACTTCGGTAAACTAACTTGAACCCTTGAAGTAGTCATACGGGAAGACTCTTCTTCGAATATATTCGGGTTGTTTAAATTCTTTATCAACTCGTTGATACCGTCTGCGTCATGTGGTAGTACAATGATCAAAGTTGCTTGTTCTCCAACGTGAGGCAATGCCAAAATCTACAGAAATAACATGTGTGTATAACATCGTGAGATCTTATTGTAATACGTATTATTTAGCTTATGTACGTTACTCACCTTTGATTTTAATTTGTCACTCTCTGCATATTGATACTCTTCAATTATGTGCATAGTGGGTATTTGAATTTTATCTTGTTTATTCACATAAAAATCTTGATTCTGAGTAGCCGCTTTATCGAAGGGGTATTTCCAGGAGCCCTATTAAATACTTGTGAAATAATATTGTTTTGCACTGCATTTTAGTATTTTATTAAACCTTTCAATTGTTTGTAACAATAATAACAGTGAACACAACTTACTTTAAAATATACAGCATTTACAAGTAATGCTCGTGTCTCAGAACTTAAAGAATTTGGGTTGATGAAGTCTTTAATACAATGTCTGGTCTGTTCCTCAATCTGAAATATTATATTTATCAGTGTATTACCTAACTTATATTTTAAAAATGTATCGTTAAAATATTAAACGTACTGGATCACTTTATTTGAGACATAGCTGATGACTAGTAAGACTTACCCAAGCATTAATATTGTTAGCGGCGTTGTCTTTATCGGTGAAGTTGACATTGGTAGCCTCAGATTCATATACATATTTAGACACCGTGGCAAAATGATCATCGATTTCGTAACCCAGGGGTATATATAGCCGGTTTGCTTGTTTTAATTGAATTCCTTTGATATACTCAGGTAACCATTTCAATGAACTTATCTTGGAGTGTATTAATGTAAACACATTATTTTTCTGAAATAAGAATGGTTTATATGCAAGAATGTAACAAATTTGTTATTCTAAACGGTACATAAGATCATGCCTGAGTTACCCTGAAGGAGTAAGCAAAGAAGTTTGTATAATTACAGATATAGTATAAGTTTTACAGAGGAAAAGGGATGAGTCTAATTTTTTAAGCTACTAGCATACTAAGGCCACAAATCCTTGCTCTGTGGTTCTACTGGGAATATGGAGTTTTAAACACCAAATTATAGTTTGCGGACTCGGGGTTCGAACCCAGGGCCCCTTGGTCAGTAGTTGCGCTTGTACCTGCTTGACCAATGCCGCAGATAATTTTTTTTTTCTTTTTTTTCGACTCATTTATCGTTTCACTGCCGGAATATACTCGTAGGTCTCTTAGAACGAGAGCGTTAAGGCCGTAGTCTGCCAATTATTAACATTAATGAACATTCTTTAATTCTATTTAGTTGTTTAGCCTTTCTATTAGACTTTTCATTGAACAAGTTTAGAAAAAAAAAACAACTCACAGTGATGTCATCATCTAATCCAAGTGCATTCAAAATTTCGTCGTGCGTCGGCCCCTCTGAGACCGAGCCCAGTAGAATCAAAGGCGTTAAGAGAGAGAATGCTGATTGAACTACGCTTTTGTTCTTATTCTCGTTTACAATTTCCTGAAAACAAAAACATTCTTTATGACACTTGTTGTCTCGTTAGTAACCTGTAGTGGAGTGGTGCCATAAGAATGTCAATTTTGTAACAATATACGGCCATGAACGAGATTTAAATGGCTCGCAATGTATTTCATTCCATTCGGTTTAATACAAATCCCTATATGAATGTCTTGTATCAAGCACGAACCGGCAATTCTCTGATATAAGAAGCCTTGAGAACACTGCCGGTGTTGTCTTTTGGATTATATGTAATATGCGTTCGGTTATCGAAACAGTTAATGAGTGTTAATGCACATTAATAATTAATGTTTTAAATTGATTAATCTACACTCACTGAAAACATTTTGGTAGTAAATTGATTGTTTGCATTTTGAAGTGTTTCATGGGACCCTAACCCCACCGCCGTCGTCACGAGCGCCGAGGTGAGCACTGTAATTATTTACAAAAACATTGATTTTACTTTTTGTAGAGAAACAGCAGAAATACAATGTTGGTATACGTAAATGTTTTACATGATTGGGAAAATACATTTTTTTTTAAATAGTTGCTTCAATTATTTGATATTTGTAAGCGCAGATGATTTTATTTGAGGGTAATCAATTAAAGGTAATTCTAATGTTGATGCAGTTATACATACATATAACACTTTACATTGTTGGCTACATTATATACTTGGTGTTACGTCACACGGATGTTTTTCTTATGTCAGAACATTTTGCACAATTCATGTATGAGAAGAAAATCTCGCATAAATATACTCGTACAGGTTAGAATATAATTATATACACCGAAAAATTTTAGGCGTCTCTTAATAAAAATATAATATGCAGGATTGTTTACAAATGTTGCTTTGAGATGAATGTACTTCTATATTATGTAACTGAGTCGCTCTTATTTCTAATTCAATGAACTGTCAAGGTGAAACATAAAACATTTGAAAGATACATATATATCTATAATAATACAAAGTAAGTAATACCAGACATTATTAACAACAATCAATGGTATATGTATAATAAGTTATTTATTAAGTACGCATAAGGTTAGTTTTATAAATTGGAATTAAGAGTACTTACAGATTATAAATAGCAGTTGCATCGTCGTAGTCTCACGAGCGTCCACACAATACTGGTTTGAAAGTTTGAATCAAGTCTTAAGAGGAAACTTTTTAAATAATTTTTGCACGAGTACGCGCTCGCGTCTTATTCCAATACGATTTTATGATTATTTTTATTATGTAACGAACTTAAATTAAATTAAAAAAATATAGTGATAGAGAATAATAAATTTGGGGAGTCTTCTCAGTTCATGTTAGTATGATACGATTATTACTAACATTAATATATCATCACGTTATGTCTTTGACGAGGTAGGTAGAAAGTGCATAGTGTCAAATATCCCTAGCCTATCAGACATTAAAATAAAAAGGACACGAAGGTATAAAAAATATAAAGACATGAGAGATGTTAATGTAAAAAAGAAATTTTATGAGTATAAAAGGACTGGGTTAAAATACATACATGCATTAATTTAGAATTTCTGAAAATGGGTTTTTCGTTTGAATAATAACGCAGCATTGTGATTTGTTTGAATCATTCATTTATATAGGATATGACAGATATGTACCTATATCTTTTTCTTAAAAATGCAGTAATAATATTTGTATTACAAATGTTATACGATATTTTCACCGAGATTACCACAATTTCGTAATTCTTTGCTTTTTTCCTATTTCATCAGCTGTAAGAAATATAGTATAATAAATCAACTTATCTAACACTGATTTTATGGTTTGGAACTCTAAAATGGTTAATTTCAAATTTCAATTATTTCATTTATTTAACGTAAATCTATAAAGTTCCCTTTTAATAACAAAGTGACTTGCCTGAACATATCGCCTGTACACGTCCGAAGGGTTAAGTAGAGGGTTACAGTACTCTCACGATTCACCCGTTATATTATTTACCCCTAGGAGTCAGGATTTGTGTCCGGTGCATGGCAATAGGCTCCCCACCTATTTATTCTATACAGGGACGTAAACGTAACTAGTGAAACGTGGGAGTGTATTACACTCCGCTGCCAACCTCTTCGGGGACAACAGGCGTGATGTTATTATTTTTTTTTTTATTATTATTATTAATTTAATTATTATTAGGTATTTTTTAACAAGAGCCATTTTGAATTACCTAAGATCCGTAGAACACTCCACTGAAGAGCACATCATTGCTTGCTCTCAAAAAATATGCAAAAGGATGATCTGCGACAAATTGATAGACATGCGGAATATTATGCAAACTGCTGCCTACAAGGACCGCTTCTGAAAGAAACCGTTAGTAACAAACATGTTAGATTTTTAAACATTTTTACGTCATTTCGTCTGGTTCCTCAGGTAGTAGAGAGAGCACCGAGTGCCAAACATCTCGATTCATACGCACTCGAAATCTATAGATATTTATTAAAACAACCTAATATTCACATATTTTTTCTTCCCAAGTTGTTCATTTCTAAACATACATTTTAATAAAATCGTCGTTGCCTTCATCGTTTATTCTTTACTGCATTGTTGTAGCTAGTATGTTTTTTATATACTATAGATATCTAATTATAGTATGTAAAAAATACATATATTAAAACTTTACAGAAACGCTCTAGGCTGTTTCGGTCATGATTATTTTTTTTTAATTATAATTACGTCAGGTATTCGGTGTAAGCACGGAATCTCAAATATTTATATGCTTACAGACCTCACGTGTCTCATATTGATGGCGCCAAAATTCCGGCGTCCACGCAGCTAGCGGTGGGCGCGAGCGCCCCCCGCCTCCCGCGCACTACACACCGCGACCGGAGGGCAGGAGCCACTCGGCGACAGGACACACGCCGGTCGCCCCCCACGCATTCATAGCAATCGCACGCTCTTTCTCACAATACACGGAGTTATTATATACTTCCGCATTTTATTTCGGGGCAGTCACCCCTACTACCTCAGTTAGCTAGGGACTCCTCCGCAACACATATGCTTTCATGAGTTTCTTTACACCCGCGCGCAGGTTTCTACGATAATTTAACATAATTTATAGCGTTATGTATATTACTATTGACAGCGGCTGCTTCAGCGCCTTCTTCGCTGATTTCAATAAAAGCTTTTTGTACAGCGTCAGTTATGTACAGCACATCGTCCGATTTCAATAGTTTCGACAAATTTGCATCTTTCCCAAAAACTTTCGTTACATGCATCTGTAAGAATTTATCATTGCCGTACTTAGTTTCACTTAGATTGAAATTTATAAAAATATCATCATTTGCTGTTTGGTACAAAAATAAAAGAGCTAAATATAAAATAATATATAGATATTCATTTCGTATAGTTCATTATCAGCTTAGTGAACTATTGGCTACATATCTCCTTTTAATATTCAGTTATGTTTGTACAGACCAGTTCTTAATCAGTTTCAAATGTCCGTGGGTGACAGTGGCTGCTTATGATTGACTCGTACTCGTTTAATACTGTTTTAACAAATAAAATACTCACGGCTTTCAAGACTTCTTTCAGATCAGTAGTAGTTTCAGTCTTGAATTTTGGAATAGCAACGTTTACTTCAACAATAGACATGACGGTAGTGATTTCTTCATTCAAAATAAATGGATTCGTTAGTTTTTCTACCAAGTCTTCTATACCTTCTATTTCATTAGGCAATACAATAATTAAGGACGATTGATCTCCAGCATAAGGTAATTCTAAAATCTTTAAACAGTACTGTATGATATTAGGTAATCGTAAAAAAATCAGATATAATTTGTACACCTTTGCTTAGTACATACCTTAGATTTTAATTTATTGCTTTCTCCATAGTTATAGTTTTGCTTTTGGAACATAAACGGAATTTTAAGTATTTGATTGTAATTCGCGTGAAATTCTGTACTTTTTGTCCTGGATTTAAGAAAAGGGTGTTTCCATTTGCCCTAGTCGAACAATAATAACAATACAATAACTGTAACTATTTTTTTTTAACTTAATTTTTATTCAGCTGGTAAGTATAATTGTGTTAAGTAAAAATCAAAGAGTCGCAATTTTAGTAAAACAATTAGAATATACAGGGCTATTTCAACTGGGCACGAATAGCAAAATCTGAAAGTAAAGAGAATAAATAAAAATATCTGACAGAATCAACAAACAAATTCTGAAAAATACAAAAATCGTGTTATTAGACATCACAAAATATTGTGTTATTTGTGCCCAGTTGAAAAACTGTATATTTGTTAATAACAATCTAATAGTGATTTATAACTAGAAAGAATCTTTTCCCACAGCTAAGGCCAAGGACAGTTTCCTAAATTAATGTGTCAATCCATCAAAGTGGAAACTTGTAGAAAGTCTAATTGTTCAGTTGATCTGACCACACACTTATCTACTGCACGTATTAAGTATTCACAATGTTATTTCGATTGAACTGCCTCGTTGGTCTCAAAGGCCCGGGTTCGATACCTGGATTGGGAAAAGTATGATTGGGTTCTTCTGCTTTGAAATTTCCAGCAGTAGCTCGTTGTCTGGATTTGTGCCATGTGGGTTCCCCCTAATCCATAAGACGTAAAACGTAATTGGTGACAAGTGGGAGTACTAGATTTGTCTGCCTACCCTTTTGGGGAAATACACGCGTGACTATATGTTATATTACGATTTACATGTATAACTTACTTTGAAGTATAATGCATTGACAAACAGTCCTAATGTACCGCTATTTAATGATCCGGGTTGAACTAAATTTTTTATACGATGATTGGTTTGACCTTCGACCTAAAATATTGGTGAAGCGTTAATTTTATTGACATGGACACAATATTAATATCATCACATTTTCGCTTTTCAGTTTCAGTGCTACTAATAATATTTTTAGAGTAATTTCAGCGACAGCAACACAGCTTATTCATGGATGAATTCATTGGGCTTCTAAGTTGGAAATCGGTCTTAAAAGACTACACTATTGTTCCAAATGTGCATAGGCTTTGATAACTTCTAATAAGTTTACATGGCTACGTAATACTATTTTTGGTAAATAGATTTTCATTAAAATTTTAAATCCAGTAGGCTTTGCTTATAAATCAATGTTAGAGAGACGTCTTTAAGAAAATTCGAGTGAAGTTCAGACTAACTTTCAATGTTAAGTACTGAATTTTCTCACCCAAGCATTAATCTTCTTAGCTGTATTTATTTTGTCAGCGAAATCAACATTGGAAACGCCTGAATGAAATACGAAGCGTGATATTCTGGCAAATTTATCGTGAACCTGATAACCTTGCGGAATGTATAGCTTATTCGCCATTTTTAATTCAACGCCTTTGATTGTTCGTACTTTATGGTTGATAATGGCAAATACCGCTGTTATCTGAAATATTATAAACATGTATTGCATATACATATTTACTGAGTTGTGATGTATCATTATATATCAGTTGTGATGTAATCATTGCATATTTCGTATTTATCATAATTATCAGTTTCGATCTGTTCATTGCTGGACATATGTTTTCTCTCATAAGAGTTATAGCGTCCCGTTGTTAGTTTATTGCAACCAGACTCCTGCAGACTTTTCCAGATCATAATCCAACGTAATCAAAGGATATCCTACTGTACGTTTGCCAAATCGCAGTCTTCACCATATACCTAGTTTACTTACCACTAACCTAGCTGTTGGTTCATTGAATTAATTTTAAATTAATTCCAATGTTGATATTACATATTATGAGATATTTTCATTTATAAGGTAACTTACAGTACTATCGTCACGAAAACCGACCGCATTTAAAAGTTCATCACGCGAAGGTCCCTCTGATGCTAAAGCTAACTGAGACAGAGGTGTTAATGCTGAAAATGCAGACAATACTATACTCCTGCCTTTATTCCTCCTCGCAACTTCCTAAAAGAGTTTATACGCAAAAAATATAAAAGGTACTACTGGTCATTTTAATAAAACAATCGTGATTAGAAAAGCAGAAAGTGAAATAAATGATAAATCGTTATTCTCCATTGAAACATATCTAAAAAATATATTTTATTGAATAATGGAAAGCTGTAGCGTTCTTTCATAACGAATAACGATCAACACTTTTCTGGTATGTGACAAGTTGCTGTTTTGTATACTAAGTAACTAAATACGGTACAAACATGATATGTGCATTAAAAACGTGGGTATAAGCAGTTGTGATGGAATGGGTGTGGTAAAATATGTATAATTTTCAAATGAACATATCAGCAATGATAATGATTGGATTGTAGTATCATAGGACATACATGAAACATTCGAGCGGTAAATTGGTCGTTTCCATTTTGAAGTATGTTTTCAATTTCACTAACACTATTTACCGCTCCGACGATTAAGACGAATACTGCAACAAATATTGTGTTTAGTGACCGAGGCGTTTTTTAAGTGGAGAAAGCACATTTTCTACTCTCTTTAAATAAACAAAACCCTTATTCAAATACAGCAGTAACGCAACAATAGCTTATGGCAGAAAAAATACATACGTAATAAACAGTGTCGCTGCATTTTGCTTCAGTCATCTACGAAATTGCTTTAGGTACTGAGAATTTATTTAAAATTGTAAGAATTATCACAGTACTGATAAAAATATGCCGAGATATTTCGTCACAGAGCGTATAATATGGGAACAGTTATATTATTTCATGGTAAAGAAAAGTTAATATTATTTTTAATAAATATAATTTCGTTCCGGTGATAGTGCTTACAATTATTGTTTTGCAGCCAACAGTTTTAATATTTAACGTAATATCACGTTAGTAATCCCCGAAGAGGTAGGTGGAGGAGTGTCGTACACTTCCAAGTTTCACCAGTTACGTTTACGTCTCACTGTGGAATAAGTGGTAAGCCTATAGCCATACATTGGGCACATTTCCATACTTGTACCCACTAATAGAAAATTTAAATTAGAAAAATTCAGTAGTGTCCGACACTGGATTTGAACCCTGGACCTCGCTTACGGCAGTCACGCTTGAAACCAATCCGACCAACGGGGCAGTCAAGATTATATTTTTAATATTTGACTGGCCCGTTGGTGCAATGGTTAGTGAACCTGACTGTTGCGCCGGGGGTCGTGGGTTCGATTCCCACCCAG
>DWDU01003454.1:0-11590 GCA_018245575.1 Jemadia suekentonmiller
GTGGTGAGCCTATTGCCATGCATCGGGCACATATCCAGACTCCGAGCCACTATTAGAAAATCTAAATTAGAAAATTTAGTAAATTCCTGACCCAGGAATCGAACCCGGGACGTGCCGATCGGCAGTCGCACTAACAAGCAACACGACCAACGAGGCAGTCAACTTCAACGTCAACGAGCAGGAAATAAAAAATATTGTGTACCTATAAATAGCTTGTTTTTTATAACTTAGTAGTATACTTATTTATGACCGTTGCAGTAGTCGATGCGTGCCACAGATACATGACATTGAGTAGTTCTACCAGCTCGAAGCGGTGGGCGCTGACGGCGAACGTATACTGACGCCCACATTTATAGTTACAAACAAAGCGGCGCAAACAATACGTTAGCAGGAAGAGGTGCCGTGTATCAGCACTCCGGCGGTGATTACCGGCTCAAGCGGCTAAGCGCTACACTGGCAATTAGCCGCCATTCCACCGCCCTCGCGATTAGTGATCGAAACTTTACCATCTATGTAACTACCTACGTATATGGAAATCATTTGTAATGTTCTCATTGGAACAATCACAAATACTACTCTTAGCGAAAGAAGTTATTAAAAATAAATGTGACATCAGGTCTGTAATACCTGAAGAGGTAGTCATATGAGTGCGGTACATTCAGGTGTTTCACCGGAAAAGTAAAAAGTAAAAGTAATTAAAGGTAATTAAAGTAAAGGTAACTAAAGTAAAATATGTGCTACACATGAATTAATAAAAATTTACGTCATCAAGAAACGTTATTTTACGCGAATATACAGAGGTACATGTATTATAAGCCTCAAGGTGTGTTGCGAAGAAGTAATGGAAATTAGAAACATTTTGAAATAAGTAAAAGACGTTCTGTTCATTTTTCAATTTGCTCGCTAAACAGCCATCAAGCGAGCTGCCTCGTAACGGCGTTGCGGTTTGGCGCATCGGTTTGAAATTAAAGCTTCGCTCCTTTGTTTTGCGCTCCCTCAATGAAGTTTGCGGTTATCGCTCCAAGTTTTCTATAGCCCGCTGTCGTGTTAATTGGATTTACCGCTGCTATAATTGATAAGTAAAATATTGGGACATTGCCGTTATGTCTGGCTAGTGCTTACCAAAATTGTACATTTTTAATAATGCCGGAATGTGTACGGGATTAAATTTATTAATGAATATTGTTTTATATACTGTTATGTAATACAATCGTGTTATAAAGAAAATCTTTTTAAATAGAACCGCATTCAATGAGAAAAACAAAGCTGTTATTTTACGTTAAACGAAATATGAAATTGCACACGACCCACGCTCACACAGAGAGGGTTTTAGGCGCGTCTAATATAGTCCGAGCGTGAGCGACGTGACTGTGTGTATAGTACTCACAGTGATCCGCTTGAGCTGCCGCTTGCCCTTGTACCAGGTGATGAGGGCGGGCGGGCGCGAGCCGGCCGACTGGCACGCCACCTCGTAGCGCCGCTCCGCCGTCAGCGCGCCGCCCTCGCCCGTCTCGGCCGGCCTCTTGATCTCCACCGTCAGAGGCTTCACTGGAACATAAAAACGTATTCATATGAATGATATATCCTATTCCTAAATAACACTAATGACATAAATAATATGTATTTTAAGGTTTTCTGTTTGTAAAAACGTTGGAAGAGGTTGTCACGCACAGTACAGTGCACTGTAAATTGTCAAGTGACAATATGTGATAACTGACATCATAGTACAGTGAACCGAACCAGAGAACGGAAACAACCCTGCTCTTTCGTTATACTCGTACATCCTTTAAAAATGTTATGTTAACTTGCTCATTAAATTTTCTATGGTTTACTGCTAGTTACGGGTCTCCTCGCACATTTAGTGGGCTTAAAACCGTATTGGATCATAGTACGCTTCGTGTAGATTTTACACGCCTTGACAACATTATGAAAAATTCTGACGTGTGCAGATAACCTCGAATATTATATTAAATAATTTTACTATCGTATAGTCACGCGAGGTCGCTTACGGCGCTGGCAGAGAGCATCGAGTTCGAAATATCTGAATCCTTAGAGAGCTGACGTGTTTCTTCAGTATTAATAACTCGTCCACGTCGATATCGGAGATTTCTCATTCACCAACAGCTGATATGTGACCTATTCGGTCGCGCTAGGCGAGTACAGTGATCGTTACTATTACAACAAGTAGCGTAATACTCACGAAACATATCGAGCACCAGGGACAGCTCCCTGGGCGGCACGAGGTGCGAGTTGGCGGCCTGGCACGTGAACACGGCGGCGTAGTCCGCGCGGCGGATGGCGGGCCACACGAGCCGGTTCTCGATCACGTCGCCCGTGTTGTGCTCGTACTCCTCGTCCACCAGCACGCCGTTCACCAGCCACCGCACCGACGGCTCCGGCCGACCTGGACACGTCCTCCCGCCTTGTACACACTTATACAATCTTAACTAAATAAGTGGAATGCATCCGTGTAGCAAACAGCTTGATGAAAATTAAAATTAAATTCAAATTACCAATCTGCAGAAATGTATGAAAAACGTTTACGTGCAACGCAATTTCTTAAAATGAAAATTAAATAAACAATAAGATGTGTTCATTGTGTATACGGCTGCGAGGATATTTACAAATAATCAAGGGTACCTACATATTTTTCTCAATGTACGAGTACGAGCGGTTGGAACGCAGGTTTCGTCGGGTAAACTCGGCAAGAAATTCAGAGAATTAGTCGTTTCTGGCTCTTTTTTAATAAATACAATGTTCTTTTTTTATGTTTAGGTATATTTAAAATAAAAATGAAAACCGACGAAAGCGCTTCATTGAGTACAATTTTTATATTTCCTTCTCTTTTAAAATTAATCTCTTGTCGAGCCGCAACCACATGTGTTATTTATTAACATTAGGGAACAAACGAACATCAGTTAAAAGTGAATGAATTAAAGTCGAATAACACGTTTTCACATAAATAAAATTTACATGAAATGTCCATAAACAAGCTCGATGACACTCTTAGAAATTTACAACAACACAATTAGTTTCATGCGAGTAAGATTATATGTATATTAAATAGGGCAGAACTGTGGTGACATGACATCAACAGTGTAAGATTGTAGACCGCCGTGTGCCTCCATCGTCACCGGTAACTCTCTGATTCTTAGTTATGGTGTATTGCACACATATATTGTATTGATATATTGTAGATAATACATAATTTGCGGATTAAAAAATACTGAATCTTTGCATTTTTGGCAAGCAGAAATTCGTTCGACTGCCTCATCAGTCGTGTTGGTTGCAAAGGTGACTGCCGAACGTGAGGTCCTGGGATCAAATCTCGGGTCAAGTATTTTTGGATTTTTCTAACTTATATTTTCTTGTGGTTGTTAGGCCACTGGGTATGTGCCCAATGTATGGAGATATACACACCATCAATTCCATAGAGTAACGTAAATGGAATTGGTAAGACGTCCGAGTGGACTACACTCTTCTGGCTGTCTTTTCAGGAATTTTATAGGTGTGATTTTATGCTTATTTTCAGCAAATATTTAATTTTGCATAACGATGTATATCAGTTTCTAAATGGCCGACACGGCCGCGCCGGCTCCGGCTCGTGCACCGAGGCACGGTGGTACTCGCACAGTCCAATAAAATAATAAATAAAGACAGAAAGTTTCATTCCCTGTAACGCTATAAATTCCTCATCGGATCTCCGGCGAACAATTGTTAAACAGACATCGATGCGATGAAATTCCGTCGGTGGATTACCGGCAGAGCCTTTGTCTATACATTTATCCGGCATGTGCTTTAGTGCGGATTCGGAGCCATTCTTGGGACCACTTTGTCCAAATTAAATTACGAGTAGGTAGTTCCGAGTGCGTCCAATCTAATTTCAAGTGTCAATGGATTCAATTTAGATTTGTGTTGGCGCTTGCGAGCGTTCCGGAGTCGAAGTTGTTGGGTTTGCATCTATTCATGAAATAGAGGGCTTGTTGAGCCACGGGCTTGTTCTTGCTTTGAGATCAAATCCTGGGTCGACGTTTAGAGTGGAGCTTGCGAGCATAATATGTTTGCCGGCTTTGCTGCTACTCCCCTTGTGGCAATTTCGAGCTGATACGGAACTTATTTGTGAATTTATGCAATAGCTTACCCTCGACACTGCAGTCCTTGAGAGACATTGCAACGGAATTTAAATGACCATCTACTAACTTTAATGTTTGTCTATGAAGGAACTTTGTTGTAATGAAAATATGCTTATTGTGGAGACTGATCATGTACAGTGGGAATATTGTTTTGCTAAAAATGTAGGTTCATTAGATACAATAAATTCAATAGTGCCTGATCCGGGATTTGAACCCAGGGCCTTTCTATCGGTAGTCGCCTGTGCGACCAACACGACCAATGAGCCAGTAAATGTTTGGAAAAGTAACACACTTCAAATAATTAACTTCATAATTAGAAAGTCTCATTTTGGTTGGACTGGTTTAAAATTTGACAATATAAACTTACATAGTCACATAGAATAGTAAAAAAAACTATCTAAACAAGGTCCTGAATACAATTATTTGACGACGGATTAAAACACAAGCTATTTGTACAACTCGAGACAGATGGAGAAGTTACCTATATACCTATATCTAGTTTCGTTGTTAGTTAGAAGTGGCGAGAAAGAGTTGTGAGGAAGATATTTGGAATTGTAAACAAAATCATTATAAGAGCGGTCGGTTCGACGACGCTTGCCTTTTTCAAGTTGTAAGAAGGCTGCTCAAAGCTCAAGACACAGGCTCTCTTGTATCTAAAGCTATTGCAAAAGTTCTAATGATCACGAAGTTTATTTCATGATTATAAAAATAAATAATAAACAAAAATTCCAGAACGGTTATTGAACCGCTCTGAAATTTTACTTAGCTATTGGAAAATAACAAGAAAAAACACAAGCAGGTCAAAGTCTGGTCACGCGAGCAGTTTAGTACGTGGTCAACTCTTACTGAACAGTATGAAAGTGAAAGAGCTGTCCCTGTCGTACGACAGGAAATTGTTTTCAGTAGCTGTGTAGATAACGTAAAGCATATTGGAAGCGCACCAGCTGAACAGTGTTG
Organism: Jemadia suekentonmiller; assembly: GCA_018245575.1. Lineage (NCBI taxonomy): Eukaryota > Metazoa > Arthropoda > Insecta > Lepidoptera > Hesperiidae > Jemadia > Jemadia suekentonmiller. Next base: position 5,091 of record DWDU01003454.1, read on the forward strand.
CGCAGGCTAACAATTTAACTAATGCTGAGTGATTCGATTCTCTGCCACGGCTGATATATCCCTACTGGAGAGTGCCACTGCACACGAGTCTGTATTACTGCTAAAGAGTGAGCGATGGGTCTCGCTTGACGAGTAAAACTACTTTATAATTAGAAACGTAAAGAATGTGCCATGGCACCTGTACGTAAAAGGACAAAATTGGTTCATTAAATATTTTTTGAAAATGTTAACCTACAAATGTTATCTACACAATACACATCTTAATTAAATGTTTTTAATTTCTTAATAATTTTTATTCCACTATTTGGCCATCACGCAAATTCTAATCCAGTGACTTTAACCATATTTGGTGTGGCGATCAGTTATTACCGGTGTTAGAATTTTGGTTACGCTTGACCATGAAATCTTGCATCTTACGGAAAATTAAGGAAAGCAAAAGTTGAAGGAGACCTATAGTCTTATACATTTTAATTAAATGTGAGGTATCGGTACGTAACTTCTTGCTGGGGATAACTTATGTATAATTTACGACGAGACCTCATTCGCACAGGGCGATGATACATAGACTGTTATTATTGTCATCTTTTGCCTCAGTTTAATAATGAAATTAATTAGTTTAATGTAATTATTTGTGAACAAAATACACTAATCGATTTCTTTATAAACAATGAAACTACGCTTCTAGATATAAAGTAAATATTTTTTAACTCCCTGCGGAACTTCCTAGACAACAGCAAGGCCAAATTACTATACTATTATTACTTTTCATTTATAAATAGAAATTTTGTCGCTATGCGTTTATTAACTGCGCGGGTTTGTTTAAGATGAGCACCCAAAGTCGCAGGTGAATTAGTCGAGGAGAGGGGAACGCTTAAATTACAGCGACGTACATATCTACAAACATCCGCTAACGAAGGTAACGAGGAATGAACCGGGGAACATGGTACGTACACGCAGTTTGTTTGGCTGCTAACAATTCGAATTTGCGTAACGAGGTGTGAACTTGTTTGGATAGACGGAGCGACGAGGGCCCGGCGCCGTCGACGCCGGAGTGCTCGTTGTGTCTCCGTCGAAACATCTTGTTGACTGCCAACCGAAAGCATTGTTAACCGTTTCCATTTCGTACCTAATCTACAAAACCGGCAGAAGTTGAATCAAAAACGCAAGATACCTTATAAGTATTATTAGATCATCACGCCGAGTACCTTGCGTAGTACGCAGAGCTCTGAGTGGTCAATATATTTATGCTAACAGAATTGATGTTTTCTTATACATTCAACCCTCTCTGCATAAACGAATTACAAAGTGCATAATGATACATAAATTTTAACCATGAAACTATATTCATCATGAACCTAACATCGCGCCTGTAATCTCCGATCAGTACACTCCCACGTTTCACTAGTTACGTTGAATGTAAACAATTTCTACGAATGCCTCGAAATGATTAAACTAAAAGTGAATGAATATCTGTGGTTTAACCGGATCAGTTCGTGTCTTGTGTCTTAATAAATCTCTGTTTGTTTGATAGCGTCAATGGGGTAACAATATCCGAACAGTGCGAGGATTCATACGTCTACGCCTTACGCCCTAAGCCTACGGAGGGACGTAGGTTCCCTCCGTGTTTTCCATCGCCTATGCAACGGTGAGTGCTCTGAGGAACTTGTTTGTTTGGTGCCTGTGACACCTCTCCTCCACCGCACCACTCGCCGAAGAATGAGGTTTCATTCACATCAAGTGGATACGTGGCGTTCCTCCACGGTTCGGTTTGCGCGCTCGTTTTTGCCGCGGGCGTGCAAGGACGTGAAAAAACTTCTCCTGCAAATTTGGCAAGGCATTGGCAATTCCTCTGGTGTTGTACATGCCTATAGGCGACGGTGACTCCTAACCGTCAGGTGGCTCGGCTACCTCTTTGCGGGGTTTAATTTATATAAACAATTTTTAAAACATACTTGTACAAAATAGCTAGAAACGGATTCTCAGTTCAAAACTGATAATATTATTATTAAATCTACATATCTATATATAGGTTATTAGTGCAAGACAGTTTATAATAATATTATTTAACACATCCTTAATTTATGTTATTAATCAATAATCCGATCCCAACCCACAGTCCCAGTGTGGGGATAATGGGCATAGCCCCTCAGGGGCGTCCTATGTACGGCAGTGGATTTTAATAGGCTGTAGTAATTAATATAATTAAATACCTCCCTGCGCACTTTCTCTAAATAAAATACAATTCTTTGAAATATTTTGTTTTTATGAAAACAGCATTACTGATCCTCTATGTTGCTACGTTGGAAATAGATAAAGACATAATGTTTTTAGTTCGAGTTGACTGAAGCGAGGTAAATAATGTAGAACCTTCAAATGTCTGTAGCTGTTGGGAATATCGTACCTTAAAATAAGATCGAGTGCTGAATATCGTACCTTAAAATAATATCGAATGCTGAATATCGTACCTTAAAATAAGATCGAGTGCTAAATTCAATAATCCCAATAATACGCATTCCCCATTCTTAGACGGAACCGCAAACCGCTGTACGGATAGTATCACTGCAGAAACTGCCACTGGATGTTGTAAGCTCTCTCTCTGTTTACGATTTTCGTTAAGCGTTGCTATTAGACTGGTCATATAAGTCGATTGTACGGCCGTAAATTGAACGTAGGAAAGCGACCCGCTTTTCGCCTTTTCATAATTGCGATTAAAAACGGATCATGAATGAGCAGTTCTAGTAACAAAATCACCGGCTCAACTTTGAAAGCGGTAATGGTCGAATGATATCGATATTTATTACTATCGTCACAAGAGCGAGTGTCGCACGGCACTACGCTCTCATATCAGATATCCTGTTTGATAAGCTACATCAGTGCTTTTTTAAATTAGATCTTGGTATTTAGATTTCAAAATTGGGAGTCGTGTGTGCAAAAGATACGCCGGACACAAATTTAGACTCAAAGCCTACTAAAAAAAATATATTAGAAAAATCCAATAGTGTCCGCCCGTCCCGGGATTTGAACCCAGGACTTTCAACCGGATGTCGCGTTTGTAACCAACATTAGCAACGAGGCAATCAAGGTATATATTATTAAAGACCCATTTTGTTTTTTTTTGTAAGGCCCTACACTGACCAAACACTTGTGTTCATCACACATATATTTGTCGTGGGCGATAATCGAATAAATAAATATACTCCGTATGTATCTTGAGCTATCTCCGCATATGTTCATTTGATCTGAAAGTAAGCATCTAGGCAGCTTGTCTTCCGGTAACCAGAAGGCTGATAAAATTCATATATAAATATTCACTTTTTTATATATAGCAAAAAACAAACGTGTGCTCATGACACAAATATTTATCATGGCTGGGAATCGCACTCACGTACCTTCCGGCTTTGCAGTTAAGATCACTACCCACTGGCCTAATGGGCCAGTCAATATCTGTTATATCTGATAAATATTATTTTGAACTCGGATGAATTCTTATAAGTTTGTTATAGAATCGTACGTCTTTCTTATCTTTGTTACAGCAAAACTATTGTAGCGCGAACTAAGCCAGTAAGTTGTTACGGGGTAATGTTCATAAGTTGTTGTTAGTGAGTTCATGTCAGGATTGTTACGTGATGTTCGGAGACGGAAGAGAAAGCGGAGCATCGATCGATAAGCAACAGGCTTCAGGCGACCCTCAGCGAACTGTACGCAAAAAAACAAAGCCCAGCACTAAGCCCCCATCATTAGAAAGGCATCTGCCCTTACAACAATTGAATTTTTTGCAGGGCGTATTTTCAGGAAATACGCTTCAATCAATTTCTCGATTATGTAAATTATTCGGTCTCCGTCAATTCGAATTTTGTTCCGGGGTTATATATACTATAATCTGATAGAATCCATTTTGATTTCAATCTTGTAATTTTAACGCCGTGATTCTTGAGATTTTGTGAGCCTTCCTTGAAAATGTGCGGGCCATTATCGATTTAGAGAGAAAGAGGTGTTGATATTATCGAGTTTACTAAACGTGCACTATGTCATATTGGAGGATGATTAATGTCATCAAATCAGCCAGTGCTATTCCACCTCTGTCCCGACTGAAGAACTTTCGGCTCCTAACACTTCTGCGAGCGACTTTTGCATATTTTCTTCCTATCATAACGTTTTTCATTTAATATTCGCTTCCTAATATACTCGTAATAGATTAAATTAGTTTACTATTGTATCAATATTAATTTATAATATGAGAACACTTTATAATTTCTAAAATCAGTTCACTATCTGAGTGGATTCGAAAGGATCTTATGATAGATTATTCTTTGTACATTGGAGAGCATCATGTATCCACTCCTTAGCGGAACAGCGATCCGTGCCATCAGCGTATTGTTGGATGCAATTGTGTTTTCAGATAAAAGCATTTCAGTGTCTTCAGTCGCAAGCCTTTCTTGAAGAAAAATACAGCCCGAGGCGAGAGACATCCGGGACCGGGTTTATCGGCCGCCGCTTCAGACCTTAAATGCCGGCCATTGTGTCCTGTGGCACTTTTAGCGGGATTACAATCGAGTGTCAACATTCTCGCGCGTCACTCGCTCGGACAGTGCAGTGGCGAGCTGGCACAGAGTGTAAGGCGAACTGTTGCAAGTTGACAAAATCGGAGCAGAGAGCTTCGTAAACCAAATGGAATTGAATGTAAATATGAGTTCTAGTACATTTTAATTGTTGAAATGGCCTCAAGCATTTCGGTATTTTAGCTTTTACTGTTACAGAGCCAGCTTACTAACTTTATAGCGTTGTTTAAATTTCATTCTTCAGTATCTTATTATTTGGACAAAAAACGCTGAACATGGCTGAAGTAAGTTTTGTGGACGGTATCGCAAGATCTAACAACAAGTTTAAGGTCCGGCGGCGACAATATTGTTTTGTAAACCGCTAACAAAGTACATAAAGAATAGTTGAGGATAATAGATATATTACTTAAATTCACACTCAACCTACACAAATATTTCGGTGATAATATTTATAAATTGTCTTTTTCTAAATCCAGTAGTAGCCAATATTCAATTTTTATGACAGAAATTCAAAATTAATGAAAAAGGTGGAAATGATGGTACAAGGAGTTTTCATGAAATTTCACAATGTTATACGCTTTGTAACAATTATATATTATAGAGTTTTCCATAATGTTCCCTAAGGCTAGTGCGGCTAGCTAACGCGCACCTGGTCAACGTGGCGGAACGTGGCTCAATGCAACAGTGAAACGGTGAAGACAGGCAACGTTGTGAAGACAGAAGCTTAAATCTAATGTCAATCAAACATGTACAAACATGTCGTATGTACTAGTCGACGAGCAAACCTACATGCTAAGGCAGATGTTACGGCATCGGCGCTGTGCTCTGCCGGTAGCTGCAGCGATACGCTGAATTATTCATTTCCCACTTCAGAGGAATGTAAATGTTAATTCATCAGTCGATTGTGTATACATGAAGAATTTTGAATCACTCTAAGTAATCAATGATTTGTATGGTCGGCTGTGTGCGGAATACCGATGCGAAGCTGTCGAACCAGCAGAACTGTTACTTTTCGTCCCATGTTTAGGATATTAGCAATGAAAATAACCAAGCCCAGAGGAGACGATTCGATAAAAATTCAAAAAGGTAAGGATTTAGATCTACATCCAATCTGTACTAAATGTTAGTCATTACTTTCACTTCATCACTCTTGTAACTCAATCTGAAAGGTCAATTTATAAATTAATATAACTATGATTTAGGTTATTTCTAGAAAAATGTGTAAATATGATATTAATGAAACTACGCAGCAAAGGTAAGAAAGCATTAAAATTTGAGTCCATGACAAATGGTCGTCAACAGCAGCCTATTGCAATCCATTGCTGGACACAAAGCTCCCCTAAGTGATAATGCCATAGTTCCCACGTCGCGCATACGTGTTGGGGATCGCCGAGCACCGCCTCGCGCACCACTTACGCTGCTTCCCAAAGACCGCCACAGACTACGCCTAGCTGTGCCTAGGAGCACCGCGCCATATCGCGGCCCGCTAGTGCCGGGTGTAGTCGCCTCTTACGACACCCCGTGTCCCGGCACGGGGCCGGGGAATGTATTTTTATTCCGCTCCGACACGGACAGGTATAATTCGATTTTAATAAGTTTGACTTTTCCCTTTTTCTTCACATAATTCTTTGTGTAAATATAGTGTAGACATGTACACTAAATGTATTTGAAACTATAAATGTAAAGTTTCCCGCTGTCATACTATCACCCGAGCGCGTCCAGTCTTATAAAGTATCGTAAGGGCGAAAAATAGATTTTATCCAAAGTTGATTATAAATACTGCCTCGTTGGTCGTGTTGGTTGCAAATGCGACTGCCGATCGGGAGGACCTGGGTTTGATTCCCGGGTTGACCACTACAAAAAATTCTAATTTAGATTTTCTAGTAGTGGTTCGGAGTCTGGATATGTGCCCGATGCATGGCAATAGGCTCACCACCTATT
>DWDU01003455.1:0-11589 GCA_018245575.1 Jemadia suekentonmiller
TCGACGTTCGGGCCACATCTAACAAAATGGCGGCTTTGCACAAATATTGCAGCGTAAATTCGAAAATACAAAAAAGACGTCAGTAGTTTTTTTATAGCTTAAAGTGCGAAATTTATGGGAATCTTTTTAAATTATGAAAATATAACTGACAAAATATGAATTTTTACAATAAAAAGGATTTTGAATATTTTTGATTTGTGTCCCTTTTGTTTTGAAGCAGCGATATGTGGAAAACATCTCATTTTTAAATATATGTGTATACATATATTACATATTATGTAGAAAATATTACAACCTAACTCAACACGAACACGTGCTCATCATAAGGAATATTTTTACAGTTAGGCGCAATAATTATCATTATACGTAGACCTATCGGTCTCAATAATTCGCAAAAAATTTGCGAGACCGATATGTACTTACATACATATATACACATAACAACATACATGTGTATTTAGGTACACGTCACAGAGCAAGAATGCATCACATCATACTCCACTAGCGCGCTGCGAGCGGGACGACACAGACGACTGCCAACGAAAAACAAAACTCTATGCAATTTGCGTACTACACGACGCGACGGCTGGAGCTGTGTGGGAGGATCAAACGCTGACTTGGGAGAATGATGCAACAACACGCTTATTGCTTCAATATATCTACTAGTAAATGACAAGGTCAGGTCGGAGCTTAATACGTGTTAAAAATAGAAAAGAATAAAAAATAGACTCACATATGCGAGTATTTCGTTATCACTCCGATATAATAATGAACATCAAATTATCATGTCCTTACAGATCTGAGATGTTTTTTTCACGTTTAAACTTTTCATACAGAAACGCCGACCTGGGTGTCATAACAACAGCCAGAACCTAATCTATTTGACCAAGATAAGGCTAGGGTTTGTTCTCCCTCGGTACCTGAGTCTATCCATAGAAAAGGATTTGCATCCACCCTGATACAATTATGATAAATCAATAAAGTGAGATAGCGCATTTTTAACATTTTTTTGATTAACTACAGTCATTATCTATACATTTGTGTACGATCGTAGTGTGCTCAATGGGTTTATAACCGCTTTCGTCATTAACGCTCGGTCGCGTGTGTGACAAACAATCCGCTCGACCCGAAAATTGAGGCATAGGTGCCTTTGACATCGGCGTCGGTTTGAATTGAGACCGATGTGACATAGAGCTGTTGTTCCTTAATTGTTATCGACTTCTGGCTGCGAGTTGGTTGGTTATTTAATTGTTTAATCATGTAAGTCTATTTAATTACAAATAGAATAATTCAACACTCAAACACATTAACAATAACAGCATTATTTATTATTTGAATATCAAACTACATGCAAGTGTAAATGACACATTGTAACATGAAGATATAAATGTAGTATACATATCAGCAGTTTCTAGTAACAATAAGCAGATGATGATGTATTTTTAGGAACCGAACGTTTATGTACCGTCGGTTTAAACACGAAAAGATATAGCATGTATGTCAGCAAAGTTGTCACTAATAACATGTGATGATTTTATACTAATTCTTAATACACATATACCAGCAGAGGCCGTAAGTTCATGTATACACTAACACTACTATGAAGACGATTGAGTATGTAAGAAATAGGATGAAAGTATAATAAACGCGGTCGAGATGAGGTCATTACGCGGAATGTGCGGTTTGACACACACCGAATGCGTTCGTAATATAGATGGTACAAATGATGCCTAGAGATGCGTAAAGATGAGATGCTTATCAAAGAGAGGGCAATTTGATGTAAAATAAATAAATATAAATGAGAAAAGTTACTATAATTGAAGTAGACGCACATAAAGTTTTAAACAATGGAACATTAAAATTTGGTTGAAAAATACAACAGCTGATATTATTGAAATATACTCCAGAGCCATACGTAACGACTGAAATATAACAGACCTAGCATATGTCACAAGTCGCATGCTGTGAGTGGATCATAATAGACGGATACAAATAGGATAACAAAAGCAATACAATTCACTCGACGCACAGAGAGAAAGAGAGTATCTGAGCATTGGGTTACAAAGTGCCTAACGAAAATTCGTTTCATATCATCATTATCAGCCTATTCCCGTCCACTGCTGGACATAGGCCTCTCCAATAGCACGCCACTGAGCTCGATCTTCAGCTCTTTGCATCCAACCGCTGCCAGGGGTACAATTATACCCCTAAACACAATATAAAATGTAATTTAATCAATCGATATCGATATTGTAGTTTCACTGCTCTAGTGCTGCGCATCTGTGTACCTGGGTCGATGCAGCGCCGGCCTGGAGCCCTAGCTCAATGTAGACTACGTATATAGGTTACCTAGTTACGTAATACACTGATTACATTGCACAAATTATTCTATGAGAAGCATTTATGTATAAATTACCAAAGATAAATAATGCCAAGTAGACATTTCCGAAGCCTTATAATAACAATTTTATGATAACAAACTTATAATATCAAATTTATAATAACATAAGACAACGCCTACATTTCCCCGAAGGCGTAGGCAGGAGCGTACTACACTCCCACGATTCCCCAGTTATTTCAGCCGTCCCTCCATAGAATAGGGCATCACTATATTGGCATAAATCTGGCATATACATTATTAACGAATTAAGGTAAACATCCATTTGATGTTTCTAGAAAATTCGGCTTACAACTGGAATAAATAAATATAATATCGCTACTTATTTACAACAAAGGGTAACGCGCCAGTCACCTGAAATTTGTGTCGTCTACGTTTAATACAGAAATATATATGTAGTCGCTACCCAGCGCGTTTTAAACGCTTAATTTTGTGCTGAGCGGTCTAAATATATCTTTTGTTCACTGACTTAGACAATCTAGGTCTTAAACTAGGCAACCTGCGCTGTTCGCTTTCGCTCTATATACGCGTGTTGAATTTCAAATACGTTTCACTTGGTACGTTGTGTTATTATTAGATAAGATGTAAAAGATACTGATGTAAAAGATACTGAGATAAATATACGCGGATATTCTTTTATGTATCATAGTTTATATTGTCAACGAAATTGAAAATTGACATTTAGAAGATTTAGGAAACGTTGTGAGGATAATTGCACCTCTGAGTTTTCCATCATGTTCTCTAAGCATTAAGGCTCTCTACTAAACTGCAATTGGCCAGCGCACAACACTATGTATAACTTTGACTCATACATTCACTCATTCTCAGAGGAGACTCGTGTCTACATTTAGTTTATTAGTGATTCAAAGTGTAGAGTTACACGTTACGTACACGTACAGCCAGTTGCGAGTTTTACACTAACGTGTGTGAATGAATGAATGAGAGAGAGTACACTATTCACTTGTGCGCAAAATCACATTATGACATTACATGCAATTTTTACGTCCATCGGTTATATCACCAATTAATCGGTGAAGAAATAGCAAACGACGCTTTTAACGCGATACCGATATCTCTACGAATATATTAGAAACGAACACTGAAAACGTAGCAGGAAGAACACGACGAGAAACGTCACGAAACAATATCGTAAGGTTTCATTTGAGAGGGATAATAATCGTGTTCCGCAATCAGGAACAACGGGAAACGGGGAACGTTTCCGCTGTAATCGGGAACAAAGACGGAAGCGCTCACGACATTGCGTCGTTCGCGTGGATATGAGTTTATCTTCCATTTGCTTGCAAGATGCATCTATGTTTTTTTTTCCGACCTTTTTATTGTGCCATTGTTGGAACATGGATCTCCTCTCAGAATGGGAGGATTAAGGCCGTAGTCTGCCACGCTGGCCAAGTGCGGGTTGGCAGAGTTTACGTACCTTAGAGAACAATTTTTTTTGAGAACTCTGAGGTGTGAAGGTTTGCATTATGTTTTCTTTGACCGTTATAGCTAGTGATATTTAAACTTACGTAAAATGCACATTTTTAAGAGGTGCGCGCGGGGATTTGAACCCGGTCTCCCGGAGTGAGAGGTCGAATTTCAAACCAATAGGCTACCACTGCTCACACTGCTATATTTGTCTTAAAGAGTCTATTGGAGTGTAGATTCCTTTACATATAAATATTCCGGCTATCATGTTTAGATATAATTATAGCTGATCAAATAAGACGTGTACAGAGTAGTAATGGGCAGCAGTTATAAATGGCCGCTATTTTTGGTCGATGAAACGACATCCAACAGAACTAAGAATAAAGGAATGTTCGCGAAGCTATTTCAAACGAACCACGTGCTACATGTTAGTATGAGTAGTGGGCTAGTGTAATTATGTCCATATTTAAAATTTGATTTATATGTATGGCCACATCAAGTATAGGCTCTGCGAGGACGTCGTCATCATTACCGTCATCTGATGATGTGCAAGGTGTTCAGACCCCCTTCATCGTTTTTCTTTATGGCTGTTTCAATGTCTTTCCTACAAAAAAATTCCCTTTTCATATTTTATTCAGCCTCGTTCTGTTTTGTAGTAAAATTGCTATTTTAGGAAACCTCCACTCTTCGCTAAAAGCTTTTGTAACATCAAACGGAGTGTCTAATGAAGTTCATATTTTATTTGTATTTTCTCCACAATTGCCAGTGGAAGTAAATATACTTATTTATTAGGTATAAACTAAAGCATTTTTGTGATGAACTATAAAAGGCGGTTTACATAAGTATTTCAGGTGGCAGGAAGCATAATCAGTAAAGAAATGAATTTTAGAATACATGCGGTAAATTTTAAAGCATTACTATCATGAGTCTTAAATGAAGGTTTACATACAATTCCATTGACAGAATGTACAGCAAACAGCAAAAAAACTTTATTTTACAGGAAGTCTATTCCTATAATATTTTATTGAATGGAAGTTGAATTGTGTGAATGTATTTATTTAATTTTTGTTTTAAATGAATTGAGTTAATAAACGAGCAGCCAGCAGTCAAAATATCCGCTGTTGGCCGTGGACGTCTAAAACTGTTCTTAAATAGAATTACAGGATAATTAATAAAGTATATGAAAGTGTAAGTTATATAATTAATCACATTATGCAATATATAAAAAGCCTGTATCTTATCTTCATTTTAATTCTGTAAGATATTTTTTCATTATTTTTTATTCCATTTCATATTATTTCTCGTGAAAAATATCTCCTTACGTACAGGCGCCAATTCACGTACACACCCTATGGGGAATCTTTCCTCGTTTTGGCAGCGTCATTTTTAATATAATGAAACGAAAAACTTATATATATTTGGACACATATGTTCTTATGACTCAGCGCGTTGAAAAAGCGCGGAGGCAAATCCACATTGAATTTTTTTGCATACGTACCAACGCGTGGGAGCATAGACAGCAATACTGTGCGAGTGAGATGACATTACTAGAGCCAACGTATTAGATTCCTGTAGTGATTTGCCTAATAATTGTATTTTATTTTTTTATTTTTTTTTACTTGTTTATTTGCTGTTAGTTGTTACCTGCGGTATGTTTCATATGATAACAAAGAAATTTCCATACAGTAGGTTTTCCTAATTGCAGTCCAGACCTGATTTGTAAAATATAGGACTTAGTGAGTTGTGTTAATTTCTGAGTTCCAATTTGCCTGTTACTAGGTTCAGTTCTATACATTTGAACGATCCTTGGTTCAAATGTCGGAGTGCAATTTTTTACAAAAACGATACTAATATTAAAATGTCACTATAAACCATCGGCCAGTGTGGCAGGCTATGATCTTACTTAACCTTTACCGGTCTAAAAGCAGACACGTTGCAAATAGTGGAACGATAAAAATGGCTCATGAGTACCTACTTATGTGTATATATAGGAAATAATACTGTAATAAATAACTTATTAAAGCACATCGAAATTCTTTGGACGCTTACAAAACTTTGAATTTCGCTAAATCCTCTGAAGATTTTTCCACGGTCTGGTTGCTTAATAATCTCTACAACTTTCACGGCGAAATCATAATTTTAAAAGTTTCATTTTTATTCTACAACTGGTGACACATTTGTAGGGTTTGCAGAGAAAATATAAGTTTATTAAAATCTTAGTTTTATTTTTAAATGAGCGACGTAAATAATACTTGCAGATGTATCTGTTATTTTTAAATTGAAATAACAAAGGAAACTAGCTCGTGCAGACTATTAACAAACTGCTAAATAGTCGGAAATACTGTCGACTAAGTGGCAACGTCATTTGGCGTGAAAGTAATACATAATGGAAGGTTATCAAGTTTAGATAAGAATGGAATCTAATTGGGAACTATATTTCTTTAGTTGGTTGTTTATAGCTATAACTCTTCTACATCTCACTACTAGGTAAGATGTTTGCAAGCGATTGAGGCATATGGTATGCGAGATTTGAAGCGTATTGTAATTTATAACAGGTAATACCTACCTGGAACATTGTTCATCTTGACATGTCCTGAGTTGCAAGACTCAGCTCGAGTTAGGAATCCTTACGTCACATAATATGTATTTTCAAAATACGTACTTTCAATAAAACAAAACTATTCGATGACGGGGGGGATGAAGTCTTTGAATTTACCGCGATTGTATGAAAATACTGATGGATGTTGACGAAGTACATGAAGTCTGTAAGAACAGATATATTGTCCATTCAATGCTTTCTGCATTTGCCATGACGATATTAAAAACCACAAAAAAATTAAAGTTCAATATAAATTTACTAGTATTAACTAATGCCATTTTAAACTATGTAGTACGAAAAAAACCAAAAAACATTTGTTTATTGGACTCGTCTGCTTATCCCTTTGCGGAAATACAGGCGCGATCTTACGTTATTCATGACGATGACTTTTTAGAATGCTATAATAACTATGACGTAAATATTGTTCGTTACCGCAAACATTTCGAGTAATAAAACATTTGGCGTAGAAAAGATTCATCGTTAAATCATTCAATATACTTCTACGCCTCATACATGACATCACATTATTGAAATCTAATGAAACTTGTAAATCCCCCTTACCATAAGCAATTAGCTCTCTTTAGAAGGGAGGTGCTAATTGCAAGGATGTGACAGTCATTGTCTCTAGTAAATAATGTACAGTAGGGGCTAGTGTTAATACTGTATTGTGAAATATTTCATCATAATTATCGATAGTTTTTTCGTTATACTGGATACTTGTAACTAAAATTTTCTAGTTTAAATTTCTATTAGTGACTCGGTGCGTGAACTTATGATCGGTGTATAGTAATAGGCCATCCACCTATTCCATAGTTGGACATGAACATAATTGGTGAAATGTGGGCGTGTACAAACTCCTCTGTCTACCCCCGTGGAGCTTACAGGCGTGATGTTACGTATATAGCTCTATTGTTGGACACGGGTTACCTAACATTATGGGAAGGTTTGAAGCTACATACAGGAAGTAGGGTTAAGTAAAGTTTTTACTGTGATAACTCAATGATTGAACACTTTTATATTTATATTTTAGATTATTGTGATGTGGTGATAGGAAATATTTTTCTTGGAATAGATGAGCTCGCGTGGACTGTTAAGTTTAAAATACGCCCATATATATCATACATGCATTTGGAAACAAATACTCCAATATGTATTGCATATATCTGTAATTTGTAGTTATATTTCAGGTGCTGTGACCACAATGCGTCCAGTGGTCACTTCATACGTACATCGCTACCTTGTGTTTAGGCGTCACGTCCACCATACTTGATACTTTCAAGAAAATCTCTCATGTGCATGTATACTAGCTTTGGTCTAGCTGTAATACTAGCTGTGGCATTTCGTTCGCGTGGAATTCTAAAATTCTAAAATGAAAGTAGCCTTAGTTACTCCTTATTACATCAGCTGTCTGCCAGTGAAAGTCCCACCAAAATAGGTCGAGCCGTTCCAGAGATTAGCCGGAACAAATGACAGATGTCAATGACAGAGAGACAAAAATAGTAAAAAATGTTATTTTGGTATATGTACCGTGTTATAACCATATATATATTACATATGCATTTAGTAAAAAGTGGTTATTTTGGTAATATGAACATCCACTCCAACTTTATTTATCTGTATAAATATAGATTATAAAATCATGTTAAAAATGTTCAGATTATCTTTTGTTTAAATATAATTTAATAGAACCTCTTGTACAACTCCGTATATTTTATTACTAAATTGTATAATTTATAAATAATGCTCTCTCCTACCGTTCGAAATTTATTTACATGAAAATTGTACTTTCATTTTTATGAAAAACAAAAAAGATTGTTAATTATCTCACAAGTTGGTTCCGAGTTAAAACAGTCAGAGATGTCTTAACATAAAAATTCACCAAAATCGGTTCAGTATGTAATTCAGGTCAAAAAAGTAGTATTAATTAAGATTGGCTGTTAATTTCAAATTTATCATTTCATAATACATGTACATAATTATTCGTTGCTTTTGCATAAATTCGAAAATTTCGAACTTGCTCTTCGATTGGTTCCGTGGTGTAGTGGTTATCACATCTGCTTTACACGCAGAAGGTCGCCAGTTCGATCCTGGCCGGAATCACTTTTTGCGGTTAGTAATTTACTTAATTAAATTTGGATTTTATTTTATTTTCATTTAATAAATTACGCGTTACTTTATGACTAATTTATTCATAAGTTTCTAAAAAATTTTTTTTTTTCAAAATATTTTGTTTTTAACATGTAGGTACGACAAAGAATTCCTTTGAGGTGTGATTATTAAGTTTCAATTATGCAAATAATTCTATTATAAACGAAAAAGAGCTCTGTCAAAACGTAGAAAAAGCCAATTGGCAATGTTGGAAAACCCATGAGTCACATTAATTTGATATTATACACGATAGTAACTTATACAGCACGATAAATCTCATTTATTTAAAAATATACAAGACAACACTCTTTTATACAATGTTATTTTCAACAAAAAAATATGAACCGCGTAGTTTTTCAGTAAAGACCCAAGATCCAAAGTTGTCTAGGTCTATATTTACTAAAATGTGTATTAATCACCAATTACTTAGTCTGTTGGAAGTTTCTAGATTCAACATTCTAACGAGATGATTTCGACCGATTGATAAACGTGCGTTGTGAAATATGGAACTCATGTAGAAATATAATAAGCGTTCATATTTTAGTGTCGATTTTTAACATAAAACATGGTTCCTAGCATGCCCTCGTAATGTGTCTGACAATAAGACATCGTAAGCTTCATGAATCAACGCCTGTTAGTTCACTGCCATTGATCGTCGGCTTGACCCATCCGCATCGATATGACCACGTGAACAAGACAACCTCGATACCACAGCGCATACAAAAAGCCACATAGAGAATTTAAAATTTAATCTGATCTTAGAACATGTTTTTTTTTTTCTCCTTATTGAAGGGTTTTGACGCTAAAGGGATCATGTCACCTTAACTATAACATTCATTACGATATCTTACAACTAATATTACTTATTTCTTATACACTAATTTTACTAATTTTCTAGCAGCATCACATAGGGGATCCCCAAGGATAATTTGTACCTGTCCGAATAAATGTAATCCCAAATCATTATTACATCTTACAGTGGAATTCTGATAACATTCCATCAATATGTGTAATAGATCATTTACCACATTACAGCTGGGGCAATTGGGAGATGCGGTTTTACACATTAAATAGGACAGCTTGTTACATGGAATATGTCCCGATCGCAGGCGCATCATTACAATAAGCTCGTGAGTGCTTAAGGTTTTATTGTAAAACCAAGGATATTTAGGTGGTTGTGGCTGGATTGTACGATTCTAAATACCTTTTTCTTTGGATCTTTCATCAAAATATTCTTATTAAATGTTAAGAATACAGAAGGCGAAAACTATGTATATTATAAATTATAAGTACTGTATGATATTTTTTTAGGGCTGGGAATGTGTTAGTGGCGGTCCGAGGGTTGTCAACATCCAGAAACTGCAGTTTGTGTGGACCATAGGCTGGCCCGTTTTCTATTTCTCAGTCTATATAGATACGAAAAAGATGTACATAAATAACTATAGACCAATAAGTATATATCAGAATGCAAATTATTAAATTCACTGCAACGGTGCTGCAATTACTAGCAAATATTGCAAGTGTCCCGTAAACATTTACAATAGTCATTTAAAGCTTTTAAGGTTTCCTCGACGAAAATATAAATTTAATAAGGAAGACATGTTTTAAAAGTGTACAAAAATAAAACACAACATCCAGCAAAATAATAGCAAATAACAATAAGTGTCTCTGAAGGGAATGTAATAACACTTATCAAAATGAAACTATCTATTATTTCTATCGAAAATACGTATGTGTACCTATATATATGTCAATTGAAAATATTTGCGATATAAAGTCATCTAAAATACACTGGCCAGTTATAACGATATTTTAAGAAGAACATTTTTGTGTGAAATTATAGGCATTCCAAATTCAAATGTATAGTAGTTCTCTTTAGTTAAATCTGTAAGTATATACTTATAGTAACTGCAGGAAATGTTAAATGCGGATTAAAAATACTTTTCCATAATTGAATTACAATTAGAGAAATCTCATTCCACTCTGATGGAGCAAATTGTAAATATAAACGTAAACCTAACTTAACACCTGTAATCCGCGAAGAGGTAGGCGGAGGAATGTAGTAAATTTCCTCCTTCCACGAGTTATATTTATGTCCCATTGTGAAATAGGTGGTGAACCTATTGCCATATAATTTGTAAGTATAAAGTTATAAAAATCACTGCACCGCATACTTTTTTAAATTTTGAGCCTACATAATTTATTATTGCCATTACATAAGGTGCAACTTTGAAACTGACATTTAGATTTAATATTTCATATTAGACGGTTTCTTCAAGAGAATGGTCCCGTTTTTTTTAATATGCCTATGAATATGACGCAATAATCCAATATATGTAGTCATTACGCCGGTCAAAATTTAACGTTATTACTAATTTAATGACGCGTTATATTAATATATCGTTATTAAGTCCTCGAATTAATAAAAGCGGTCGGTTCTTGCAGACGATCTGGTGAGCTTATAAATTAGATTGTTTTTGGTTAGCCCTTTTGAAGTTTGATGTATGTGTATGTAATATGTAATATGTAATTTTGAGGTTTGGTGTATGTGTATGTAGTACTAATATGTAATATGGAATACATATAATAGATTTTCGCCGTTCACGCGTTGTGTCGTGACCGGTGGGAGCGGAGTTTCATTTTACTTTTTTTTTTCATAAAATTATAAATTATTAGTACATATATTCAATAGATTTTTATTTTATTAGTTTACTTTTATTTCACCTTTTGACCTGCTGCTACTAATGGTACAACCAGTTTTTTTTGTATTCAATCAATCCAGAGCGGACAGATGCCCGAGCTATTTTTATTTTTACTTTTATTTTAACGTTTGGCCCGACGGAAAATCGGTGTCGTATGTCGTATATCACGACATAAGCCGAGTCTGAGCCGTTTCAGAGGTTTGCTGCAGCACAGACATCATTTGTAAATAATATCTAGATAGACTGCCTCGTTGGTCGTGTTGGTTGCAAGTGCGACTGCCGATCGGGAGGTCCCGGGTTCGATTCCCGGGTCGGGC
>DWDU01003456.1:0-11585 GCA_018245575.1 Jemadia suekentonmiller
GTTTCGATGATGTACGTTGCGAGTGTCGATATTACTGTTGCGTTCTGGGGTTCCGGAGTTCAATTTCTGGCAAGCAGTCTTGTGCGTTTTTAAAATTGAATGTACTCCTAACTCCTCGTGGGGCATAAAAGAGTACGTAAACATCATGATGTCGAAATGATATTTATCTTAAATGTACTCCATAGTACAAAAATGTTAAAATCCGTGAATAATTTGATGTGTGTATTTTTTATTAGACGCCGAACGTTTAATACTTGCTTAATACGATCCTGCGTGCGTAGGCCGCTCACGACGCGACTCGAGGCAGTAATACAATTTGTAGCAGGCTGTCGAACTGTTTCAGCGAGTCGACAAACTACCTGCTGTCGGCTGCGGCGCGGCCGCCGGCCGGCGACGAAGCGCCCGCCGCGCCCCCCGCGCCCCCCGCGCCCGCCGCGCCCGCCGCCAGCGCGCGCGCCGCCTACTCCGCCTTGTGAGTCGCCGCTGCCGTCGGCCTCTCCTTCCTTCCTCACTCACAGTCCCCGCGCTGGCCGTGCGTCACCGATGCGATCACTTGTAGTCAGGGTGTGGTCTGTCGTACAGCAGAGTTCACCACGGCCGCGGCGTGCGCTTGGGCATTCTTATGATGGAGTTTTGAACCACTTACGCCGCATGGTGTCATTAAGACGAAGTGAAATTATTACTTTATTAGTGGTGAAGGGAATTTCTTATTGCTCAGCGCGCAAGAATACGAGATAGTTAATAATCCTCACGTGTTTCTATGTAATGTGCACGCCGAGGCAATTAATATCTGATGTAGGTTAGTAAATATTTTTTTTTGTTAAAAACCTTGAAATTAATAGCGTCTCTTGGGTTAATGACTGTGAGTGGTGACCGTCGAAGAACGGAAACTGAATTATAGAGAATAAGAGAAGTCACATTAATATGATTCTCCTCCTCCTAGTTAAATTCTTCTTTTAATTGACCATTAGTTGGATGTCGATTGATACCTGGATGTAGCGTCAGTTTTACCTAGAAATTGCAGCACTTTTCGTTCCCTACATTTATTGGTTGCTTTGGATAGCGGTTTTCTTAAATAAATATTTGAATTAAGTAAAAAAGAGTAGCGTGGAGCTAAACGGTGCGTGGCTTGGTTGCAGCGGCGGCGGCGGCGGGGGCGAAGCCGCGGAGGGCGGCGGCGCGGAGGAGGGCGAGGCGCCGCAGTGAGGCGCCGCGAGTGTTGCATATCAATTTCATAATCTTGTTATTTTGTACCAAAAAAGAGAAATTCTCCGGCGGCGAGTCGCCCGTGTCAAATATTCATATTTATTTAGGTGATATTTTTCTATTGGCTACTGATAAGATTTTATCTCGTTATGCGCCCCTCCGGGGGTGTGTCGTCGTTGGCGGGAGGCGCGGAGTACTGTGAGGTCGTGCTCGAAGCTCTAGCAATAATTTATCAGGTTCCTAAGACATTTTTTGTAGTTAGGTTTCTATTTGCACGAAATTTCGCGAAACACTGCCGCTTATTCCTAAATTTATTTCGTCGATATTAGTCAGTGTATTGCTTCGTTCGTTCGACGAGAGTCGTATCCAGCGTTACGTTACAATTTGTATATGAAGCATTCGAGTGCTGTACGAGGGACCGTTGCAATCGCAAAGTGGATATATGAAAATGGCATAATTTTTAGAACTAACATAGATATATTATAGTCATTTCGTTTTATAGGTGTAAAGTGAAAAGAATTTATTTTGGACTGCGTCTGGTTGGGATAATGTAAAGTCTTCGGTGAGCTGTGATCGTGATGGTTATTACGGAGTCATATTTTTAAATAATACATATAAGAGTTATAACGTAATTACTGCCGAGCGGAGGGCGGGGGCCGCGCGCCCGCGCGTGCTCGCGCGTGCTCTCGCGTGCTCGCGCGCCGGGCCGCGCGCGCGGCCGCCGCAGCCGCAGCGATGTATCTGTCATATCACGTAAGCAATAACTATTATTTGATAAAGAGATGAATTTTTAATTTTTAAATACTATTTTAACCGAGTTGTTATTAAAAGTAGTTAGTGAATAACTGAATTCTCTAAAGTCCACGATCATTTATACTGTTCTTTTGAACGATGATCAAATCCTCATAATAATTACGAGTCACATATAAAAAAACGTCATATCACTTAATTTTACAAAATTTTGTATATTTAGTCACGTCGCTTAGGTTTATAGAAACAGGGAGATAGGGTAACATGGAATGAAACGTAACTATGTACGTATTAGATAGATAAGGGACGTCGGGCGAGGGCCGAGGGCAGCTAAGCTAGCGGAGGCGACGGAGCGGCGGAATGGTGACGATCGGAAAACAAAACAACTACGTCTTTCAACGTAGGGTTAAATTTACTCCCCGGTTCGTAGTGTAGTGTGTAGCGTATTAAAGGAGAGGTCGATTCGGACGGCAGCCGACCGCTCGGCCGCCGGACGCGTTCCGGAGGGTGGTGTGTACGTGTAAGGTAACGAATGTGATAGGGAATGTGGGGCGCCGTTTGTGAAACGGCGCCCGCGCCGGGGCCGCGAGCAGCGCGCGGCGCCGCCCGGGTGCGGCGCCGCTCTGCCTGTTTCTACGACGTGTCGCGCGCCGCGCCGCACGCGCCGCGCGGCCGCACGCGCCGCACGGCCGCGCGCCGCGGTGTGCCTATGTATAAGTTGCAGTTACCAGAATTAGGATATTCTTGTAGTGACGCAAAGCTACGTAGTGGAATCTTACCGACTTGTCATAATTTCTACGATGCCAATTCTGAAAAGTCTCAATGCTCAATTTTGCCAAATTTTACTTGCCGAATGTCTTGTCTATTGATTTCGTGGGGTTTCTTTTTTTTTCGTTTTTGATTTGACTGCGCGCCCATTCCTGTCGGTGTCTCTCGGGATTTATTTGAAAATTGGAATCGGCTCGACAGACTTGCTCAATAATATTGTGTGTGTGCGTGCGTTATTTTTTTTTTATTATTTTGTCCGATAGTTTCTTACTTCTCACACACATAAAGTGAATAAGATTTGGCCCAATGAAATTGATATCATTAGAGAGTTATATTAAACGAAGAGAAATTTAATTGTAATATAGAGAAGAAAATGAAAAATTTTATTGAGAAAAAAATTCAAGTATATAATACTTATGTGACGAATGCTCGAGATGCAATATGTTAATTTAGTGCCAAATGATAAGTTAACTCGTAGCAATATATTGTATCCTAATGCTCTTGTGTAATTTCTCGCGTAGTGTTAATGACCTATGAGGTTTAAAGGTTTCTTTTACAAGACTATAAATATATTTATACAGGGAAAGTGTTAGGTATGTATTGTTGTTTGGATATAAGAATGTTGTTGCGGTATAATACTCAATGTGGCAGGGTGTAAAAATAAACGTGAGGTGCGTTGAGTAAGGGGGTGGGAGGAGGGGTTGGACGGGGCGTGTCGTGTCGGAATATATCCAAATAATATAAATGTTATTTTCCATTACATTGCCAGGGTTCATTTTTAAACGTGGTAACTTTAGTTGTTTCTCTGTGGCGAACTATTATTTTTACACTCTGCTTTTAATAGCACTGAATGAGCAATGGAACAAGAGAATTTATTTACTCAAATAAGTTTTTATTATTATTATTATTTATATTTTTTTTTAACTAAATAATATACACATTATTTTGCATTTTGTAATTGTAATGGCAGCTGTCCATGGATAAAGGTGAATGATAAAATCAGTCACTGACTTAGGGTTTCATAAAGGAATTAGAAACGATACATCGAACATGACACATTGGGCACAAATATTAATAAAAACCGCTATAGCTTTGTTTTGCTTGCATTACGTGCTGACGGAACGGAACGTTTATTGGTATGCCTTTAAAGGGATCCTTGTCACGGTATGTGTTACATATCCCCCACTATCTAGTATATTGTATCTGATCAAAACTAAACTGTATATAAATATTTAAGGAGAACAACATCGATGCCACTGCGCCGGAAGAACGCAGTGATGTGCCAAAATTATGTGCTAGTCTTTAAAAAAAAATGTTGTTATCATGTTTCAGATTTTATTTAGTCCAGAATGTGTTTGTTCCTGTGCTGTGAGAAAATAATAATTTCGATACAAATCAACACTTGTGATTGAAGGCTTTCACACAATGTAGTTACTAGGGGTAGTTTAAATATATGTATATACATATATATGTATATGTCTACATGTTTTTTTATTTTTTTTTAATGTAAGAAAAATACTTATAATAGTTACACGTTAAATGTAAAAATACTCTTAATTAATATACTGTAAAGCAAATATTTACCGTTAAACGTAAGAGTTTTTTTAATGCTATTAGCAACTATATTGTGTGAATAGAATGTATTATTGGTGGACAACATCCGGTCTGTTGATATTATAGTCAAAGATACCATTATATAAGATTTATATATGATTATGTTACTATGTCTCAGAATTTATTTAAAGGACACCGCCGTCCGGTGTCCGCTGTCCACGTAGTCACAGTTGTCGTCCTGTTCTCGGCTCCGTTCAGGTGCGAGGCGGAACGCGAATGTACCACACGTCGTTTCGGTTTATTTACTAATAAATTAATTCTATTTATTACGATGCACATTAGTTTAGCTTTGAGCTCGTGCAATCTATTCCAAATTGTTTATAAGAAAACTGTTATAATTATTTCCAAATTGTTATTATGTATATTGAATATTTTTGTAATTTTAAAAGACAAGGCAATGTGAATTCTAATTTTGTTGTGCATTTATTCTCAAATTTTATCATAATATGTCGATTTACATACCACAAACTCACTGTGGACTGCAATGTCTGCATATATGAAGGGAAAATGTTAATTAGGTACAACGGTAGATGATTTTTTTTACATATTTCTAATATTATGAGTCAATTGTAGTAAAGTTAATTCCTTTTTATTTAGAATAAAAGTTTAATACATTAAACAAGTTAATCTAAGATGCTCAACGGAGATGCAATGCTAACTGTTATATAGACAGAAATAATTTTGTAACATTATGACCTTTTATATGATTATTTATCTGATATTTCAGTTTATTTTTTGTGAGTTGTGGCAGCGCATGTAATAGTCTTATGTTTATTATTAAGAGAGGCCAAATGTTGACTTGCTTATGTGAGACTGTTTTGCCAAGAATCAGAAAGTATATTACCTACATTGTTTTAAAATAAATGCTTTTATATAAGGTTGTTGTATTTCTTTATCATTTTATGAAGAATACCTACTCTGCTATTAAATATTTGCATTCAATCAGTGGTGAAGCGTGGAGTAGCTGGGGAGTGGGTGGAGGGCAGTGAGGGCGGAACGCCCCGGACGGCACTTTTATAAGGTGCCATACTGATTAATCCATGGGGCGTGAAACTGATTGTTTTAAGGGGCGGCAAATTTTCACAATAAATAATAAGAAGAAAATTTTTTGATACTTTTATATCCTTGCTATAAAAAGGTTTTTTTTATTTCGAAAGCTATTCAATCTTATGCTATAGGTACAAAACTAATGAAAATCTGGAACTAATGAAATATCTGAAATTTGATTACACATTACTGAGTGATAGCCGCCTAGTGGTTTGAAATTCGGCCTCACTTCGGGAGACCGGATTCAATCCTGGCTCACACCTGTATAAAATATGCGTTTAAAGGTTAAATGTCACTTGCTATAACGGCGTAGGAAACCTGCACACCTTAAAGGTCATAAAAAATGTTTTTAAGAAGTGTGAAGTCTACCAACCCGCACTTGGCCAGCGCGACAGAATATGGTCTTAACCCTTTCACTCAGAGTGGAGACCCGTGTGCATCAGTGGAACCATAAAATGGTCGGGAAAAAAAATACTGACTAAATGTTAATTTGTGGACCAAACTCATAAAATGTGCACAATATTTCGTAATGAATTGTTAATGTGATTATAATAAATTACTTTTTTGACTTGATAATTTACACATGTAAACGACAATAGAATAAAACAAAACTGAATTTTAGCTTAAAGGTATTGCTTATTTAATTAGATTATCGTATTATTTTGCACAATATTGAAACTTGATTCAAAGGATCTAATTCGAATGTTTGCATTCTTTTAAATCTAATAAATTGTTCATAGCGTATTGCATAATATAAATGAATATTAAAGTGAACGACAACATAGCCATATAAAATTGAATTATTTAAAATACAGTTATTGTTTATATGTTTAAATTTGAATAAATGTGAACGATAAAAGTTTTGATGACAAAATTTTGTAAGTCCTGTCGTAATGGTACATGTAAATGACAATATGGTGGCAGAATTCATTTCTTTGAAGACCAAGTTACGTATTAGATATATTATGCGCTAATCAATAATAATTTAAAATCGCAGACGTACGTTATAAATATATTCTGTAATGTTGGCTAACATAGACCAAATACTAAATGTACCTATAGCACAAAAATGGCTTAACAGCTTAACACACATTTGGACAATCGGCATCTGTTCAGACAATAGACAGAACCTGTGTTTTAATCAGGTGGTTCAAAAACAATACAAAAATTATACTTTTTACAATTATATTTTTTTACATGAAAGAACAGAATAAACCCTTGTGATCATCTTAAGAACTTTGTGCTAGGTATGATATGATCACACCAGGATCTCCAAATCAGCATTCAGGTTCACTATCTATGAAAGTATGAAACAAATGACTAATCTTAGACTACTTTTAAATATTTATTTGCAATAATATTGATAGAAAGTGTCAGATAATGCATACTTTTAAATAATTATGTATTGTATTAGAACGGCGCTTTCCTCTTAATATTTTCCTTCTTCGTTATAACCATTCAGTTATTTTACCTTAAAACGCACATTTTGTTAAGTGTTGCCTGCCTGGATTTGTATTGGACTCCCAGAGACGCTGAAATCCACTAAGCTGTACTGCTAATGAAAAATAATCATACATATGTACTAGTATGTATTTGGGAGTCACGTCATCCATTGATATTAAATTACTAATTATAATATTATCCATCATCACTACGGAAAAATGCACTGCTCCTCAAGTTACAGCATAAACTGTACATCGATGTGCGACTGCGACAGGATCTCCAAAACTTAAACTTTATTTTATATTGATGTCGCAAAAACTTCGATAAATCAGAATCAGAATCAGAAGCCCAAAGTAAGTATAAATGAGTTAATAAACTTTACATAAGATTCCAATTATATTTTGCTATTTTGATGGCGCTTGCAGGCTAACATGTCAGGCTTGTAAAATAAATTTGCCGTAGATTCTATATACTCTATGTAGCATTGTAACCATAGTGAAAATCAATAAGCATGCAACAGATGAGAATTCAAAGGTCATATGCAAAGCGAGTGGTTTAACTACTATCATTTTCTTCTCCTATTAACTTATATAAAAAAAGAAATAATTTTGTATTAAAAAAAAATAAAACTGGGATCTATCAGCAAAATTAGATGGCGTTTCCACAACCGAATCCACAAAGGGGTAAGTTTTTCTAAGCGGTGTTAATTTGTTGACATTATCAATGGATGTGTTTATGAGGATAAAACAGTGATTAAATGTCTGCAGAACTGACGAATAGGAAGATATTGGAAGAGCTTCAATTGAAAAAACAATTGCTCTTGAAGCAAGGTGCCGTAGCACCTCTCACAGCTACGACGATCTCACTGACGCAACCGAGTCCTGTTAGCCAACTTCCTATGTGTTCCATTCCACCAGTATCTGCTACTGCTGTAAGTAATGATGGCTGAATTTTGTTTTCGCCAATGTGTCGTCGGCTTCATACACGTTTATGCCTGAGTGCTATATTTTTGGTCATACTTAAGCCCAAAGTTGCATGGATCCTGTTTGATACTCAAGGGCTGGTTAAAGTTATGCATGAGATGATATTCCTTTGAAGTCTGTAAACATTGCTTGAATGTTATTCACCGTCCCAGTCTTAACTTCCAAAGGAAACTTTAAAGAACGTTATGGCCAAAGTATTCTTCTTGGTATATGAAACCCTCTTATTATTTACCAACAGGCAAAGAAAACAATTGAGTAATTTTAAGGTTATGTATTGAAAGTTTAAAAACACATAAGTACTAATAACTAAACCCGCTGCATCCATTAAGTCTAGTCCCAAGCTTAAAATTGCGTAGCCAATTTAAACCAACCTCCATTAAATATTTAAGGATAAATTTTCTGTAAGACATTGATAATCAACCAATATTCAGGCCTAGGTTAAAATTGAAGAATCTTGCATATAGTCAAACTCACTTTAATCTATTTGGGGTTATTAAACAAACTGACATGTAAGCTAGAAAGCTTTAAATGCTCTATCCTGAATGTCTGATGTTGGTACATAATGTGTATTAACCGTAGATGATTTAAGGTTTATAAATGTATCCTTATATGGATCTTAAATTTCAGGGCTTTCCGCAACTTCCTGAGGCTAACATTGTAAATACTAGCCATAGGGCGGCACTGCAACACGCGAACACTACATCTTGTGGTTTCTTTGTCTCCCAAGAATCGTCATTTGGCAACCAAATACTCCCTGTGCTACCTAGATTTGAAAACAAGTAGAAAAATATATAAGGATAGCAAAAATGTCTGCTTGTATGAAACTTAAACATTTGGAGTCCTTCCTCTTTGCTGTTGCTGGATTTACAGAACCCAAAATTATATTTGAACAATATGAGACACCGGCACACATTGCAGCAATGTCCCTCTTCACTATTCAGGTAATAACCATGGTCAGAATTATTGTTTTGGTTTATGTAACTAAATGATATTGGGATTTTCCATTCTATGGTTGATTCTCTCTCTTCAATTTCAATCTAAATCACTCTGTGAACTTCTTTACTGGTTAATGAAAGTTCTGCACACACAAAAGTGAAAAAAAACGGAGTGTCACTTTGCAGAACATGGAAGTAAATACTGAGAAAAATAAGAAGCCTATATTTCAAATACATTTATATGTAAAAATAGCTTAAAAACAAGTGAGAGTGAAGAAACCTCATCATACTGCATATATTTATCAAGACAATCTAATATCTGTTTTCATATTTTGTAGCAATAATAGAACCTGGTCCCATATATTTACATTTATTTTTATCAAGGTCAAATAGTGATTTAATGGTTCAATATAACATTATTGAAAAACTCAAGACTTCATATAACTTAATCTTATAATGTTTTTAGACTCATTATGATGCTCTCGAAGGTAAATTAGTGTTGGATGCTGGATGTGGACCAGGAATGCTGTCCTTGGGAGCAGCAGCACTTGAAGCAGGTCACGTTTTAGGAATCGATATAGATGGAGATTCACTGGAGACATTTACAGAGAACATTCAAGATACAGAAATGACTAATATTGATATTATCCAAGGAGATTTTCTGACTGCAGATACTTTTGGGTAAATGTTATATTACAATACGTAACATCACGCCTGTAATCCCTGAAGAGGTAGGCAGAGGAGTGTAGAACACTCCCACGTTTCACCAGTTATGTTTACATATTACAATACATTAAATTAATTACCTGTTTTCAATCCATTTTGTTTGATATAATTAATAGGTCATATTTCATAGTTTCTTAAAGAACTGTCAAAGCTCTATTTAGTAATAGCCCTCTTTTACCACCTTATTTATGACAACATGATTTCTTAAATTATACTCCTTTTGTTGGATAAATGTTTTTTACCTTTAATTTGAAACAGCCATATTAAGTTGAAATTCCATATTGAACATCACAATTGGTTCAATTGTTACAAATCTCAGGTTGGAGTTTAGTATGTATGAAATGGTAAAGCTGTAATATTTCAAACATGATTTCTTTTACATGTACTTAAGGTATTCTTATCGCTTGTCTATAAAAATATAATTATTTATAGCTAAGGGGCTTGGGTCATTTCCCACACCAGACCTTTTAAAACCCTATAAATAATTGACATTTACATCAGAGCGTAAATCTGAAAATTACATTAATTAGAATATCGTTCCCTATTTCAGAGGCCTTGAGTTCTATTCCTTGTCACCTT
This sequence comes from Jemadia suekentonmiller, assembly GCA_018245575.1. Lineage (NCBI taxonomy): Eukaryota > Metazoa > Arthropoda > Insecta > Lepidoptera > Hesperiidae > Jemadia > Jemadia suekentonmiller. The sequence continues at coordinate 10,052 of DWDU01003456.1, forward strand.
TAACTTTACGAAATAATTTGCGTTTTTAAGACTAGCTATGCTGGAAAACATCGCGAGTAAATCTGTTATAATGTGTGCCATTTTTCATTAAGTTCTGTTAAACCATTACCATTTATAACCTTGTAACCTTTCTCATTAAAAAAAATATTTTTAGTCTATTAATAGAACACTTCGTGAAACTAATTAATAATTTATTCTGATTTGCTAGACTAATTTAGAATTCACTCGACATAATGTATAACAGATGTTTAGAGTTCCATATTTCAAGATCAGAATAATACACAATTTCGAAATTCTTATCTAATTCAATCTCGTCAAAGCATAACTTTTAAAGAATGATTTCAAACCTAAGGTACATATTTACATTGTAATTTTGTTTCAGGTGGGATAATTACTTTGATACTGTACTTATGAATCCACCATTTGGTACAAAAAATAATGCTGGGATCGACATGCAGTTCCTCCAAATGGGGCTCAATGTTAGCTGTGGCAGTGTATATTCCTTGCATAAGACTTCCACAAGGTAAAATTCATATTATGTTGTATGCTATTTAATATGTTAATGGATAATTAAAGTTAAACTTACAGATATTTTTTTAAGTTAGCCATGGGTTACACAATATGTAATTGTAGTGATTTCAGTTTTCAAAATTTCTTTAATATTTTTGTATTTCAAAATGGACCTAAATTAGCTTTTAGAATAATATTTTGTTTACTTACTATAATAATTTATTTTGGTCTATCTTATATACATATTATTTGAAATATGCTCATTAAACATTTTGTTAACTTCCACCCCCATCAGTGTTGCTATTGCACAATTTATTTTAATATGGAAGTGACTTCTATAACATAAACTCTCTCATTGTTCTAGAGCTTACATAGACAACAAAGTAAGAGATTGGGATGTGAATGGATATGTTGTGGCCGAACTTGAATTTGATCTACCAGCATCCTACAATTTCCATAATCAGGAAGCCATAGAGATTTCTGTGGATTTATGGAGACTGAGCCATCCTTATACAGATTAAAGTGTATTTGAATGATAAAAGCATGCATACTGGAAGAAATAAGCGTTTTTTGCAAGTCGACTTAATCACATTTAATGTTGTTATGCACATTTTTTTATTCTAAGCAGTTCTTTTAATGTATAATGAAAAACTTAGTAGAATGAAAGAATTATGATTGTCGAATGTTTCTTCAAAAGTTATGATTGTCAAATATTCATATAATATTTACAATAGGGATGAAGACAGTAAACGAAAGTCACTAAAGTTATGCATCTATTTAACGATACGTAAATAATGGATTGCAAAAGACGTATTTATTTTATAATTATGGGTGAGATTATTTATTATTTTGATAAAATACGACACTACGAAATACGACAATCCGCCATGTTTTGTTGAACGCCAATCAAAGGAAATGACGTCACGTTCGTTGTCATCGAACTAATCGAACGTGACGTCAAAACGACGCCATGATACTTTGTAGCGTTTTGGCGGAGAAAAATTGCGTGTGGAAGTTAAATGTG
>DWDU01003457.1:0-11584 GCA_018245575.1 Jemadia suekentonmiller
ATAATCATATCATACATTTAAAACAAATAGTCATTATATATTCCATATTTAAAATTTAAAAAAAAACTTAATATCTGTTAAGACGATCCATACTGCTACCGCTGACGACTTATTTGGAACATAACTATAACACAACGATATAAATACTACTATTCAACAGGAACAGATTGCATTCAATAAAATACCGGTTACTGGTTAACCTTCCAGCTACCTCGCAAAATAATATTTTAATGTCTACGAGATTTCCGCTCAGAGATTTTCGGTTGTACTTACACTATCTCTATACTTACGCTAGTATCCCCAGGGAGTCTCCGACCCCAATGGAAACTCAAAATGAGTTCTTAATGAGAGTCGTGCCTTGGCTGTAAATAGCACTAAGAGACCAGAGAAAATATTTGTTTATGTAGTTTAAATGCTTATTATTAGGTCTTATATAACAAGGTTAACTGTATACATACATATATTACGTACATATTAATAGCAATAAAGCAGTGTTCCATAATGTTTTTGATAAAGATTTGATACTAATCACCCATTATACTATACTTGAGTTCACGTAATGGTCGAGATTCAACGGTAATTCACTAAATTTTGAGGTTCGAACATTATAAAGAATCTTGTAATAAAGATTTTAACTCCATATATGTATCTTTATGCGCTACTTCTTAACCAGAAACTATTCTGATATAGACTATTTGAACCAAAGTATTCATTGTCTTTATTTATATAATTATATTTAAGCTTAATCCCTATTACATGGGACGTATAATATAGCTGGTGAAAGGTGAGAAATCAACACTCTTCTGCTTGCGCCTTCGGAGAAATACGGGCGTGATGTTATGTTAATATGCAAAATGGAGTACAAAAATATCTTTTTATATATAAATGCAGACTAATATATATCAGGTTACTTTTGAATCTATTTGCAAAAAACTTAATTGTCCTTTATATATTTCCGTCAAATTTTAACGACTGCTCTTAGTATCCGGCTGTAACGCACGCTCCCAAAACGCGTCAAAGCTCATGAAAAAATGTCGTTATCGGTTAGAAGCCACGTCCGGACTGCGCCTAGTATCGCGTAACTCTAGTGATTTATAGTGATTGCGTTCGGAAGTAATGTTTGCCAAATTTTAAGTGGTCAATGCGGTCCTTCACGTAAAACAGTCTGTTAATCTCCACCAGTGCTGACGCTAAGCAACTTTTGGACGACTTTTTACAAACTAAAATATTGCAGTACACTTACATGTTGATACTGAAATGCAATAAAAGTGTATGCATGGAAATAATGAACGCCTCCGCCCTCATTATGTGTCATATGACTTTCTAAAATATATGTCTATCTAAACATGACATGACAAACTGCTGAAGATCAAATGCTCCTCAACGCGTACTGTACATGAATCCGAGTTTCACTAACGACGTATTATACACGCTAGGACTGGTTCTACTTGAACACGTTGATTTCGCCTACGATGCTACGAAAAGCAGTTATCTACATAGTACATTCATTTAGATATTCGATTTGGTACTAAACAAAAGAACGACCCTGTACAATAGTATAAAAGGAAGCTTTATCGTTCCTGCCAAGTGACACGAGAGCAGATAATGTTCGTGCTATATACTTGGAGTCGTTTCGTAGCGCTACTAGTTATGTAGCATACTATTATTAATATTAGCATTGTACTCGTATTACATAATAGTAGCATAATTAATACTATTATTAATATTTTAAAAAGAATTTGCCACTTGCTGTCCAATACTACGAAATACCATAGATCACCTACGTTACAAAGTTGAAATCGGTTACGTTAAACAAAACAAACACATAAAAAGCTACGAACTGTCGTAGCATCTCGCTTGGCTTCCTTTATCGTTAGCAATACGTCGTAGCTGGTACATTTATTTGTTTACGAATATTTTCATCAATCAATAGTAATGTCACTGTAACTCTGTATGCTTCTTCAGTGCTACGCTTTCGCGGCATAACCACTAAGAAAACAGTAGGTGAGGATACACTTTATTTTTTTATATTTTCTCATCAGGTTATCTTACTTTTTGTCATAATATCATTTTATTTTCACACTTACGCGCTCAACTATACGCTGAGAATAATTTGTTTGTCTATTAAGCCTATAGCTGCAGAGAATATTTTGTTTACCATCACACCAGTAATCTCCGAAGAGATAGGTTGATGAGTGTTGAACACTCCCACATTTTACGAGTTACATTTTACGTCCCACCATGGAATAGGTGGTGAGCCTATCACAATTAACCGGACACAAATCTTACCTCCGAGGTGCTACCGAAATTTCAATTAAACAATGAAATGAATCAATATTTAAAATGTATAACAGGTAATAAGGTTATTTCTATATAATTATCGTATACTTCAAGAGTAACTTGTTCGTAACCAACGAAGCAGTCAAAACACATTCTGTTAAAAATGCGTTGTAAAAACCGATTTCCATTTTCAAATTGATTTCCATCATAGGACCAATTCGATCAAAGAAAAGTTTTCGACGAAAAGAGTAAAAAAAATTGCTAAATTTATATAATGTTTATTTTTACATCCGCACGGCAAGTTGGCGCTAATCCACATATAATCTATCATCCACAATAATAACTCCCCAAGTTTGCAGATGGTTTCAGGCAACAGTCATTCATATTACTAGGAAATGTCATATGCAAAGAAGCGTACAATTCTAGTAATAGTTAGGAATGTAGCGTATAGATATAAATTAGCTTGTGAAAATTAATCGTTATTACCCTTGAAGTTACAAGTTTCACAACAGAAGCCATTATATTCTCGTTGCTTCTGATAATGATACATCTGTTCAAACTTTGTAGCAGAAGTGTTTCGACACTAAGCCCATGTTCGTAAAACGACGGAACAATATCTAATGGGAAACAAAGTATTATTTGAATATTTGAAGCACCTGAGAGAGAGGTGTTCGTTTCTGTTATATGAAAAGGTAAAAACAGGTACTGAAGGCTGGTAGACTGGTAGAAAATGCCAATGGGCATTATATTATACCATTTTATTTTACATGCCAGCCAGCCAGCCCATAGCCCATCGACTACAAGTAGATGGGAACAAAGCTTTTAATTATTAGCTCGAGCAAAAGTATTATACAAAAACTCTAAAATTATTAACTAATGTATACATATATACCCTTAAATTTTCCTTCTATACGATATGTAGGGAGCAAAACGGTTACATTCACTAAATTTTAATCGGTTACTGATAACACTGATTAAAGTACAAATATATTCATCCTATATAAAAATATATATTTTTTTCATACATTTGCTTTATTGAATGCAACCAATTTACGAAACATGAAAAAATACACAAGGATTCACTTTACGTTGTAATGAATCAATAACTCAAGAGAAACGATGATGATCCGCTTTTTTCTTCTCATCGAGGTGTAGGAACACTTTACGTTTCTCTAAGACAAATTACTATTGAAACCTCTTAAAGCTTAGCTGTGAATTTCATTAACCCGTTTAGCGTGATATTAAAAATTACAATCAAGTATATCAGTCTTCATATTCACATCATTTACACAAAACATTAGTATAAGATTTAATATTTAAATTTACGCCTATCAAATTATTACAATATGCTCCTTGTACATACATAAAACTCAATGTGCAGTAAATGCCAAATTAATTATGTATTCTGTAATACTTTGAGCCGACCAACTTCTTAAAACGGAAAAAAATTCCAACGTTACTTTCAGAATTTACGAGCTTACGTGTCTTCATTGTCAATATTATAAAACATTTAAATAACGTATATTATAAATATAAGACACGGATTCTTTGTGTTTAAGGTAGCCATTTCTCATATTTAACACAACTTAATATTGATGTTATATTATTAAATAATTTTTTATCCGATACCGTTTAAAACGATGTGAAATAAATGTGATAACAGTCTCAGCTTAACATAAACCACTCAACGAAACCATCTATCTCGATAGGAGACTTTTGAAAGATAAAGTCCCACATCTTACGTATACACAAACTTGTCCTTTTATGCGCGCGACGGAGGCTTGGCTGGGGCCGAGCTACGGTAAAATGAAATGGTGACAGATATAGGTATAATTATATAAAGAGACGCTGATGGGGAATTCTATTGAAAAAGTCGATATAAAAGATTTTTCTATAAAACAAAATGTATTTATTAACAGGCCATTCATCTTTAATGACAGGGGGTTACCCTTGTAGCAAAATAAATACAATTAATTTTAGAATTACATGGAATGTAAGACTAACAAAAAATTTTAAGTGGTACCGTTATAGGTACTGAATATAATACGATTGATTCGTAATCGAACTCAGTGAAAGATATATGTGCATACGTACATGCCTACTACAAGTTTCCTCTGAATTAGAAAGAGATATAAACATAGTGTATTAAATTACCAAGAGTGCTAATCAATCTCTCCTCTATTGCATAGCGTTATTGTGCATTTTAAAATTGAGTCCCTTGCAATATTACTAGGGTGGTACAAACTCAATAATTAAAAACGGCCTATTAGTTAAGACGTTATACATATATACATATCTTCACGCCAGGTCCCTTACGGGGTAGGCAGAGAGCACCGAGTGCCAAACAATTATATCCTTACAGACCAGCCGCCCGTCCTTCATATTCATCACTCTCTTCATACATGCACGCCGGTTTCGGAGGCTTCTGACTCTGCCATCAGCCAGTATCTGGCCTAAACAATATCCGTTTTTATAAATTAACACAGTAACAAAATGTATTATATTGCAAACATTGCAAAATAAACTTCTTGAGCCTTATTCAACTAACCTATACTTAGAAATAAAACTAATAGTCTCCCTTATTAATCACGTGCAAAATTCATTGTAAGGACAGCCTTTTACCTTAGAATTCCAATTACTTTGTTTTGTTGAGTCCGGTTTCTTCGGTTGATTCTTTCTTCGATCAAATTGTAACAGAATAGTGAAATGAACACAGCTTCTTTTAATAGATGCATTGTATGATAGAACCGCAAGTTTCAGAATGAAAACAAACTGTCTTTGGATGTTCAATAAAAGATGTTCGAATATGAATAAAATCATACCTCATTCTCATTACTACCGAGGACGCGATAAAAAGAAATGATATTTTTCAATAAAATGTTTAAGCTGTAATAAATTCTGTAACTCCAATCAACCCGGCGTCAAGTTTATCTCGACGGATCGTCTAATAAAATTTTCATGAAGTCGAGAGAGCAATAAGATTGTCGGCGGCCAACGCTAAAGCTCGACGCCATTTTATTCGCCATTATTTTCGATGGCCTCACAAAGTGCCAGGCTTTGTGCAGTTTACATTACAATATTATCTGATAGGTGAACATTACGTGGTGAATATTATCATGGATTATGTTGTGATAGTCAAAATCAAAACAATACAATCCTTTATTCTTCAGTACTACTTACCCCTATTGTTATTTAAATTCAATAACTTTGGTAGATTTATCTCTTTGTTACTATTGTATAATAATATTACTAACATTTAAGATACTTTACGGATTTACATGTTTAACCCTACTACCAATTTTGGATGTGATTGGAATTTTCAACTTTATTATGTAATTAATAGCTAATATCAATAACCAATTGATACTCGTAACTAAGCAGTGAAATATTTGGACTGTACAAATCATTCCTTCAAACGTCGCTACAGTGCCCTACCTTTTCAAACTACTGAATTTTTTGCTTATTCTTCTTGCTTGAATAGTCAGTCCAATAAATGTTTTTTGCCTCAATTCAGAAACTTCCAAGTTCATTAATACATATGTAATTTACCTTATTACATTTAATATAATTTATGTAAATGTAATCGTGCTTCAAAGTTTCGAATTTCGGAGTTCGGCTTCCAATCCAATTAATCAATCCACCTACATTAATCTTTAAAAAAATCAGGCGTAAATAAAATGCTTTCGTTCAAAATACGATGTTTTTTATAAGTAACGTTTTTAAAAATAAACGTATTTTTTATCAATAACTATTATAGATTAATTGACTACCTCGTTGCTCGTGTTGGTTGCAGGCGCGACTGCCTATCAAGAGGTCCTGGTTTCGATTCCCGGGCCGAGCACTATAGAATATTTCTAATTTAGATTTTCTAGTAGTGGCTCGGAGTTTGGATTTGTGTCTGGTGCATGACAATAAGCTCACCACTTATTCCATAGTGGTACGTAAACGTAACTGGTGAAACGTGGGAGTGTACTACACTCCTCTGCCTACCTCTACGGGTATAATAGGCGTGATGTTAAATATAACTATAATAAGGTATGTACGTATTTGTATCAATTCAAATTAATTATTATGTACGTCTGGCTAGAAGTAGCGCGAGACGACGTCACGAGTTATTTCTGTAATGTGATATTAAGCACAATAATACTTGCTAAGTTCGAGATAGATCTTGGTTTATTCCATTAGCGCTTGTCAATAGTTTCTGTCCGGTACATTTGTTTCGCTGTAACTACGATCCATATAAATAATTGTATTACAGATGTTGGGAGTGTTCTACACTCCTCTGCCTACCTCTTCGGGGATTACAGGCGTGATGTTACGTTTTTTTTTTACGTTACGTTACATAAATATATATAAAAGTATATATGTTATATTTAAAGTGGTGAAACGTTCTATTTCTTCTGCGAACGTTGGTTCTACGTTCTTCTGCCTACATCTTCGGAGATTAAAGGCGGGATGTAACGTTTACGTTTTTATATGTTATATGAGATTGCCTAACAATTATTTTAAATTTTTCCCAGTTTAAAACTTTATCGCTTGTAGTTAACCGCTCGCGGTCACGCGAGTTAGCAAGCGTACCATGAAATTGAGTGTATTGTATATTTTAGACCCCTTTTGTCTCGTGGCTTTTCTTTCTTTACACACATAATAAGAAAAATCCGATGAGAAATTATGGCTTAGTGACTTTGGATTCTGCCTGCCTATGGTCTAGGGTTCCAATACGTAACGTAGCATGCACGTATGACCTCTGGATACTTAATGCGTTTAAACGATTATATCACTAGCGACATACATAACGTTTCTTTTATAGATATTTTAATGAAAAATCCTTAATAAGTGCCTTTTTTGGGAGTCTCTTGGTTAGTCTTGCAAAGAAAAGTGAGACACAGTGGTTTACATACGCGAGCTATTTTATAGAGATGGTGAGCTACATGCTTAAGATAAACACACGCTCAACTAAAATTTCATCTGAACTCTTCAAGGATTACAAGCGTGATGTAATATGTTTTTTAATATCTAGTGCGCTATGTAACTTCTCACTTCTGGGTTAGCCATTTTGATGGGATTTGTTCTATTCGCTTATGAGTTGCTATTCTCGAGGACTAAATTGGAATGTCTTATATCTTACTGTTACCTGATTACCACGTACTTATAACTTTTGTATACACGCATTGCGTTAAAAAGGATAAAATGAATTTCAGCATTAATTCATTAGTATAACATTCACCACTGAAATATTCGAGTATGTTTATTTTAAGTTAAATTAAATGCACACACAACTCCAAAAACTCATTGGCCAGTGCAGTTATAAGAGGCTGGAATATGAAACATTTAGACTAACTTTTCAGCACTCGACAAACTAAGTGGAAAATAGTGATGTGGCATTAATCCGTATTTATATCTGATATTTAATATTTTGTAGGTACTAATTGTTATCAATATAAATAATTAACAGCGATGCTATTATTGTATTATATTGTTGAACGTTGTTTAAATTAAATATTTTATTAATATTATCTTATTGTTTATAATAGTTATTACCGTTATGCTTGTATTTGCGATTTTCGGATACATTAATTCTATTTTAAAATTTACTCTATTCAACCTTATATTTATAGTTTATATTTATATTCTCATACGTTTTAACTAATTATGAATAAAAATAATCTTTTTAAAGCGATTATGTACTTCGTGAATTTTGTTATATTCAATGATCTGTGTTTAACTAAAATATGTATCATCAATCAAATCAATAAATGTTTTTTGTAATAAGTAGGTATTTATTAATCGTAGTGTATGAATATATGAATTAATTACTTAAAAATATGTCCGAATTTACATGAAACAAGTGAAAATGTATGCAATTTTTTTATACTGTATTTGCACACATCATGGCACATCACTAGCGAGAACATATTTCAGAGCGCTAATGTGTAATATGAAACATCTCCCAAAGCGAGATCCTCATTGAGATATAACTTTTGCTCTTCAAACTCAGTCGGGCTAAGCTGGAGCGGTTTGCGGAAAAATATATGTATGTTGAAGTGGAATCACTAGCACGATACGGCCATTTTGGTGTCAAATTTATTAGCATATTTGTATTTAAGACAAGTAAAAATTTATGTTTGGTCTAGTGTCACATACCATAACAATCTTAGATATCCATTTTTATCTCTTTTAGTATGAAATGGATAATACAAGGGCAATTTGTGATGGATGTCAAAGTGAAATATTGTATAAATGTGGAATATTCTACCATAAGCTATAACCCTAGATCTTCTCATCCCGAAAGAAAATCCGCGAATAACAGTAGACCGATGGAAAGGTTTGAGGGCGTTATTTTACGTTTTTTTAATTTAAAATGAAAAGTGTTTTTATTTGTTTTTTTCAATAAATCCAAATTGATAAGCCTCCCTTGCTGTCCACTTCAAATAAACTACCTCGAAACTCTTCCATCTGTTCCGTGCTTTATCTTCAGATGGGAAAACCTTTGAAAATAATACAAAATCAGTCGCTATGCGCTTTCGAGTCCACTCGGCACGTACCACTAGAGTTACCTTTTCAATATTACTATAAAGTACTCTGAAATCCCGATGGATGTTTGGCTAACGCTGAATCGGTTATGTTATTCCGCTTTGCTGCAATGCAGCAAATAAAAGCTTTTGTTTTATTAGCTTTGGCTCTATCAGTTTGGTTGCTATTTTGTCTTCAATTAAGTTTTATATGAAAAAAACTAAATTATAGCTATGTTGAATTGTTCGTATATTTTCTCCAAAAAACATGTTGCACGTGAAAAAAAATGTCATGAAAAATTTAACATGTTGATGTACATATACAAATTAGAATTAATCTGTGCTTTACTAATTATTTTTGTTAATTTAATCCACAACTATCTGCTCAATAATCAGAGTCACTAATTACTGGACAAATAGACTAGCCAGTTTTTTTCCCATTTTTAAATTATGTATATTATACAAATGTTATTTACTAGTCTCCAAGCACTTCGCACTTACCTGGCGTATAGCCTTTTCATTGTTTTAACGAAATCTCACACCCTGACACCGTAGCAGGTGGCTGAAAGGAAATAAGGAAGCGTAACCGCCCCTCCTCTAAAACCACTAATTACTGTTTTTAATTCCATTGAAGAACTGGAAACATACAAAGAGAATGCAGAATCCCTTTATAATTGGTATTTTGCGTGTTTTTTAAATGGCCGCGGGCACGTTACTGTTTATGTTGAGTTTGTCTCCCCTCGGAGTCGCTGTTGACTTTTTATTCATGTCTCCTTTAGCTAGCTTTTATACGCAACCTAGATAACAACGTACTGCGTGGTCTACATGTACATTTTCCCCCTTTTTTATTTGCATCACCATACCTTGAGGTTACTGAATATTATTATAACGCTCCCGCCTCTCTTTCAGTAAATATTATATCTTGTACCAAAACGTTATTTGAGCTTATGTGAATGCTAATATGAGTAGCATTTTGTTTTGATGTAACATAAAATATGTGTATATACATATGTATGATGTTACATGAAATATACATCGTAAATAGGAGAAGAAAGTGGTACGTTTTAACTCTCGTTTCATTTCATTTCGTGAATAAAAATAGTTGTTTGTGTTTTTATTCTTTGCTAGAAAGACACAAGTGCTAAAAGTCGAGGATTGAATAGTGCAAACCGTTCAGTCTTATATAATATAAAACACAGCTTTTGTATTAATTTCGGAATCTATAGATACAGTTAAAACACTACGAACCGAACTCGATATTCAGCAAAGAAAAATAGGTAATCCAATATAAAATTGGCACGAGCTAGATGTCTGCCGTAACTTTTAAATTTCGAACTCGCAGACATCAGATCTTATTATACTGAACAACCTGTTACATTAGAAGACAAATCGTCCAAATCAACCGGCTTAGCTCTCGTCAGAGAAATCGCGAACGCTTCGCGCATCTCAATCGAGGAGTCCGCATTCTGAGCACGCTCCACCTCCCAGCCCGAATGACAGGTGCACTTTCAAAAAATTGAATTGATTTCTATCAGCGAAGACCCAATATTTCACTGCCAGTTTTTTTCCAAGGAATTTTGCTCGACGAAATCATTTGACGAATTATTCAAATCGAGTACCGATTGGATCCGATAATTGTTGCGCTCGTACTCGCGATGACGCCATCACCAATATGTTTTGAATTCCATAGCATTGAATTGTATTCCTTCGGTTGTTTTATAAAAGCCATTCGAATTACATTTGTTCAATAGACGTCATACCTTTTTAATTCTAGCGTTAGGTACTAGTATTACGATCATTATAATTGCTATACCTATATAAAAGCGTATCAAGCCACATGAAAACTACTATACCTATCTTAAATATTTAGTTAAGATTTTCAATGTAGGTACCTATATGTATAAATAAGTTGTTTTGATATCTTAGTAGTTTAGGATAATTTGGAATAAGTATGGACGGGCAAGAAAACATGAAAAAAGTGTATGTTTTTTATTTTGAGTACCTGACATAAAGTGATATAAGGATTGTGAGAAATTTCAAAATTTCTATCATGCTTTACGTATTACATTGAAAATAATATCGTAATGTCAGTGAACGTATACGACATAAAGTTATATTCAAAAACAAGAAAGAAATTTATGTGAATAGGTTGTTTATTATGCTTGAATAATTTTCCAAGTAAAAAGATTATTTTATGACCATCCGTATGTACTCAGATATTAAAAATGTTTATTGAAACATCCTTCATCAAATTATGGGTGGTTTAAGTTAAGACGACTCGGATCGTTCATAAATAAGAAAAATACCTTGAACATACAAAATTCTCGCAAAAGTGACTAAACAATGAGGGATATTAACCCGTCAGCGCTCCCATACATTCTCATTACGTACATCAGGTAGGAGAACCACGAAAAAGAAAATGTTAGGAAGAAGCAGGACTTTGTCTCAGACTACTAGAAAATTCTTCATAAATCTACATATGTACATTTATGTTATTTTCCAATTTTAAGCATTCCTACTTATGGTAGACATATAAAGTTCTTTTAAATTAATCAATTATTATAAAAATCCGGACTTTACTTAAGTTTGTCTATGTAAACGCAGGCAATGTGAACTTGTACCGCTTTAGGATTTAGAGAGGTGCTATTATGGTCATATACATTACTCGGCTCGGCAAACGTAGCGTAGGACGCCCTTCGGCCAGGTGGGATGACGATGGGGTGACGCTGCCAGAAAACCTCCTCGAGTGCCCGGTCCTGCTTGTCCCCTTTGATGGCAACATCCGGGGGGAA
>DWDU01003458.1:0-11584 GCA_018245575.1 Jemadia suekentonmiller
GTCCCGGAGCGCGGCGAAGGTGGTGATGGCGCGGTGCGCGGCGGGCCGCGCCCCGGCCACCAGCGCGCGCAGCGACAGGCCGGCGCCCGCGGCCTCCGCCGCCGTCACCAGCCCGTCTGTCGGTCTGTTTACAAGCACAGCGCTCATAAATCCAACTAAGTAAGTGTTGATAAGTACGTATTATTTAGAATACTGTTATCTCATCGCTCGTGTTGGTTGCGAGCGCGACGGTTCGAATCCCGTGTCGGGCACTATTGGATTTATGTAATTTAGACGTTCTAGTAGTGGCTCGGAGTCCGGATATGCGCCCGGTGTATGGCAACAGGGTCACCTACTCCATAGTGAGCCGTAAACGTAACTGAAGAAACATGGGAGTATACCTACTACACTCCTCTATCTACTTCTTCGGGGATTGCAGGCGAGATGTTACGTTATGTTACCTTACGAAGCGGCACCTGTCCTCGACGAGTTTCTCGGCGACAGAGCGCATGTCGTGCCAGTCTCCCCACAGGCATAACTTCGGAAACCCTTCTAGAGTGGGCAGCACTACCGGCGGCAGACTGCAGTTGCTCAGCCATATTATGGTACCTTGGTATTACCAAAATAGAATGTGAATTAGTGGAAATATAAATAAGAATCTATTCAACAAAAACCCTTATAAATGTAAAAGCAGTGGCATCTGGATTTCATGTTTGGATATATAAATTCATCGTCTTGACAAAAATTTTCAACCATTATGTTTATAATAATACACAACCTACCAGGAACTTTACTAGTGGCCAAATGTAGTACATCTTGTATATGTGGCACAAGGATTGCTTGGTCTGTTCGGCTCACTTTCTGAGCTCTACAGGAGAACAGCCCAGCCGTGTGAAGTCCAAAGCTATCCGTCTCATCCTCCCTCCCTGCTTGAACTCTACGATATCCAACCACAGTGTCCAACAAGTTCTTCAGAGGAAAAAACAATACTGTACGGTCTGTAGATATCCTGACATCGGACAATACTTTGGTCGCATCTGGATGATACTGAAAGATATAAAATATTACAATAATTATTAGATAATTTACAATATACTCTTTTAACATAATAATGCATAGCTCAAGTTACACTTTGGCGCTGTTAGAGAGATTAAAAGGTTGCTTGTTAAGAGTTGCATTTGCATTATGCCCACACATGTCAAACCCTTTTGTTCAGCCAAAATTATTTCTTGTATTTGGCTCCGTTGTTCAGTAACACAACTCTTACTCTTTCACACTTGACATTCTTGTCTTCATTATGCTATATATTTATGGACTGTCATTATCATATACAAAGATATTTAACACTAGCATAGTCATAATGACCTGTAAAGAAACAAGGAGACCACCTAATGTTACATGGCCATTTCAAATAGTGGGTATCTATTTCTTGGAGCACACATTTAATAACATGTGTATTCTATGTACGAAATGTATTATGTTGTGTTATTCAAAAGTGAATTTTTGCTATATAGACATATAACTGTCTTATATTATCGCTAGTCAAAATGATTATGTTAGATATTTATATGTAATTAATTTTACTACTTTAAACATGGATATTCCATAATGTCTCAGAGCAACAGCATATTTATTCATAAGGCTAAATAAACCTTATACCACTTGCATGAGTGCAATACAATGTGAGTTACCAAGACGGACACCATCATTACCTACATCACACATAATTAGTTTTATTTGTATGATTTTGTTGAGCTACAAAGCACTTCAACATCGTTAATGAAATAGTCGATAAGATCTCATACCACCTTATTGTTAACAGTATTACATAATTTTTAGATGTAAAACACATCTGTATGTATAATATTCCCACACTTTCTATCCTCCTTAATATACTAGAATGTTTTTGTATTTTGCAAGATATGTTTTTTACATAAGTAAAAATGTAAAGATACAAGACTTTGTATGAAGTGATATCAATTGAGAATTCGAATAACAAGAAGTGTTTTTGACAGAAATGAAAAGGTACAAAATCAGTGGACTTACAGGTAATTCAAATAGCCTAAACACTTGGATAGCATCAGTCTCACTTAAGTTTCCCAATGAGGTAGTTTCTTCTAGGACCTTTTGCCAGTCTCTCTGGAACTGCTCTAACTTCTGCTGACACTTCTCAATGTAATCTTTGATTGTTGATTCCACTTTAGCTTTTTTTATTAACTTTTCAAGAATACCCCACTCTCCATGGACATTACATTTCGGACATAAAAAGTAACCTAAAAGAAAACAGAGTTTGATAAAAAAAATCAGGTGAAGCCATGCATTACTGATAAGAGCTTAATTTAAAAATAATGGATAAATTAACAGATCAGACATTTGTATGTTAATATCTATATCATCAAATCTGTAAGGATAAAGGTATTTGGCACTCTGTGATCTTTGCCTACCCCGTAAGAGACTTGATCTGATGACCTCTAATTAACTCAGTTATCATCATTAATCATCATTTTGTAAAAAAAATACAATGCAACATATTTTTGATTATTATCATTTTTTAAGAGTAAATTCATGATTTCATCTGGCATACGTTTTAAATATATATAAACTGACAACGTAGAGTTAAAACCATCTGAGCGTCCCTGTGTCGATGCACTTTTTTTATATAATTCACAAGTATTTTAAAACATTTTCAGGTTATTCAAATGACATTTTTAAGTACCGATTAGTAACCGGCGTTCTTATAATATTATATACCGTTGTCCAATAGACACTTACCAGTAGTTTTGTTTACGTAAACTTTATTCTCAGTATTTTTCTCTTCTCCTGAACATAGTGTGCACTTTGTTGTAAGCGATGTGAACCCGTCCTGGACTGCGAAACCTTTTTGTCTCAACAGTTTACGAATATCAGCCACTGCTATTTGGGGAATATCATTTAAGCCAATATTGTGCACTTTTCTTTTAATATATACGTAAGCGTACGTAATTGACTGCCGGGTAACATAATGATTAATTTTTAAAGTATAATACATTATTTTGTAAGGAAAAGTTACAGTTTAAACTAAATATTGTTTCGGTAACACATTATCAGCGTGTTTGTTTTTGTTTATCATTTCGATTTGACAACCTCAATGTCACGTCTACACTGACATCTTCACGTTCGTTCTAAACTGTCAAGACAGCCATTAAATTTTTTGGAAAAGAATTATAGCGTATATACGGATGATTTCAGTTTTTGTTAAATTTTAAGTGTCTAATCATAATTTAACCTGGCGCTGATCGATCGCGGTATGGCACGGTCTAACTAGGTTATATGTCCTGACCGCCTAAAGGCAGTAGTGCAGGTGGATCTTAGACATAAATAACCCTTCAGAGGATGCCAAGTCCAGCAGTGAACTGCAGTAGGCTGATGATGGTTCAAACGTCCTCGTTTATGAACCGATTGCGAAAATTCTTTTTTGTTTGAAGGGAACACTGTCTGTTTTGTCGTATTTAAATTTAAATAATAGGAGCTTAAGGCTAAAAAGTAGGGGGTGAAATATTCATGTATCTATATGTATGTACATAGATATGTATTTTAGATGTGGACCGCTACCAGCGCCATCTTTAGACATAGCTAAGGCGCGTAACCAAGGCATTCGAGCAAAGACGAACAGCGAGTACACTGTAACCACTTTTTTTATACTAAGTGTCACTTATAACAATGAAGAAACGTGTAACAATTCCAGTGTAGGGGGACCGATATCTGCGACGATATAATGAGAAGTGAGTCATCCTGCAGCGTTGTTGGTAGGGCCTGTTGTATCACGAAGTTAGCAGAATAACACCGTCATCGTGACGGTGCTGCCATCTCTAATATCGTGCTGTTCCGTTTTGTTCGTATTAATGACCGTCTCACTACATCTATACTATTATCCCACTGACGTAGGATGATATATTTTTGAGTAATCTTTATTACCTGTATGTCCATAGGAAGAATTAAAACATTTATTTCTCTACATATACTCTATATTATAGGTAACAATATGTACACATTTCTATCTTAAAATTAACTTAAATATGATTCAAAACCGATCTGAAACATGATATACAAAATAAATAGAATGTGTAGTTTATGGCAATACTCGCCCACTACCAATTAGTACTGTAAATAAACTGATTTTGTGTAATATTATCTATTTAATATTCAATCCCAGCTTGGATTTTGGCGGTTTTTCATGTCTAATTCATCTCTATTTCATTTTCTTAGCTATTGAGGCTCAAGATAAAGATGGAACTTTTATATAGCGTCTGCAGTTTGATAATAATGTCACCAAATATTTCTAGACAGGCAGAGGATTTAAATATGTACTTTGTATTGAGATAAAGGATTTTAATTAAAATTAAAGTTACCGTTAAAGCGAATGTTCATTTTTCTCCCAAACGAGATATGGACCGAGATCATGAGAGTCAAATTTGGCTTATATTAAAATTACCTTACACTAAACAATAATTAGTTATCATATCAAAATACGATATTTAAAATATATACTTTTCTTATCATTACACATTTCAGACATTACAAATACAATATAATTTATGGTGTAAAATTGTTTTTGAAAATTTTAGATTTCATCTTCAATTGTTCTAGTCGAAATGTTATGACATTACGACTATAGTATAATTAGATTTATTAAAAAAACTACACATTTACGTGTGTAACCGATTCCAAATTTGAAAATGTTGCAATATGATTCAGATACCAATGTTTTTTTTGTGATTACTTATCAAAACATTATTTATTATAACAATAAAACAGAAAATATTCTACATACACAGAATTTATAGACCCGTAATGAGACCTTCAAAATAAAATTAATTTGAAACATTTCTGAAAAATAAAAACAAGGTTGAAATTATCAGTCACAATGTTGTAAACAAAATGATTATTACCCGTTATTTGCCAATTTTTTAATAGGTTAATACGACTTTCATAATTTTGGATTTAGGTCATTTGAACTTGTATTAAGTAAAAACATTGTAGGTACATAGTTTAGTAAATTCATTTACGCCTCTTTAAGCATAAGGTGATTCCGGTAACATTTAGACAGCAGCAGCTTCTCGTCTTTGATCTAATACTGTGGTGGGTACTGCTGTCGTTGCAAATGCTGCACGAGCGGCCCTTGCTGCTGTTGCTGCATGGCCAGCATCTGCTGCCGCATCCGTTGTTGCTGGGCCACCTGCTGCTGGTATTGCGCGTTCTGCTGCTGCTGCGGGCCGCGAGGGTAGGGCGGCGCCGGCCCTCCCATGCCGCCCATTGTCACGTTTGGAGCCTATATTTTTTTTAAAAGCCAATTTTTTATATCATACATGAATGTTTCATTTATTCGCCGTTCATACACATATATGTGACGCGTAGAAATAATTGTGCAACAAACACATGAGGTCTGTGAGGATACAGATACTTGGCACTTGGTACTTACTGCTTACCGTATGAAGAACCTGGCGTAAATATTTAACAACAGTTATTGTTGGTGCTGTATTTACTTTGGTAAGAATAGATTACTTTTCAACTAAAAAGCTACTAAGATTAATGCACCTGGCGAGCTTCAGTATTTTGCAATATAATTACCAATGTTATTATATGAGTAAGCCCGTAAGGGACCTGGCGTGAAGATATGTATGGTATGTATATATGTTATTATATGACGACTGGTTCGTTTTAGGGAGCTAAGCCCTCACCTGTATATATTGCGGACGTGCGTTTTGTCTCTGTTGCGCTAAGTAGGCTTCCTGGCTGGCGCGGCCGCTTAACATGTTCTGTAATTAAAAAGTATACAAACATAAATGACTGCATAAAATTATTACTTTTGCATGATTCAAATACTGGTGCTAACTAAAATGTTTTCAGTGTCGTTTTTATATACAACATCTCTCTTTAATATCTAACATGGTCAACCCCCACTAGCCGCGAACGGGTGCATCGTAGGTCTCGGGTCGTGGATTCCAGCGAACCTCAACGCGCACGCCCGGCGTGGGGATTATGAGAAAACCACTTAGTGGAAACTTACGTCTAGCAGTGGATAGAGGCTGATGATGATAATATAAATGGTGCTTACTGCGTCCACCCAGCTAGCTTACCTGCTGGTACGACTGCTGGCCCGGGAATCCACCCATAGCGTTCCCACCCTGCGGCCCCATAGACGCCGCCTGACTGTTCATACTGCCGATGCCGCCGCCCTGGCCCATCTGGCTCATCTGTCCCATCGCCTGGCCCATCTGCCCCATCCCTTGGCTCATCTGTCCCATGCTCTGTGGCATTTGGCCAGACTGACCTACACCTTGGTTCATTTGAGCCACGTTCTGCCCTATACTGTTCACCCCTTGGCTCATCGGGTTAACTTGCTGGCCCATTTGGTTCACAGATTGTCCCATACCCTGAAAACATTCGATTTATAATTAGTATCAGTCAACCTTTAAAACATGTATATTTCAAGAGATGGAGACAGCATAAAATAAGACATTTAAAAAACAACCAAGCCTTTAATATTCAGAGAGGTAAGCAGGAAAAGGAGGTGAGCCTATTGCCATACACCAGATACAAATTCTGACTCTGAGGGAGTTACACATTTCAAGTTAACAAAACCCGATAGGACTGGACCTGGGATTATAATACAGGATCTCTCCATCAGCACTTCCAATGGAAACCACTCCATCGACAAAGGAGTCAGAAACAGAATCATTCGACATTTTAGTATGTTTGTTGCAAAATGAGATTAAATAGGTGATGTTTCATGCATACTGCATTTACCTTTCGTTCTATTATAGCGTGAACAAGTGTGGCTAGTAAATATAAGCAACTTGCAGGTAACGCGCTGTGACTGTTATATAAGTGTTTACTTAGAAGAACTTTAACTTACCTGGTTCATCATCTGCTGCTGGCCGCCCTGCATCATCTGCTGGCCGTACCCGCCGTAGCCCTGCTGCATGCCTCCGTATTGCCCGCCGAACATCTGACCGCCCATGCCCGCCATTTGTCCGGCGCCCATCTGCCCCGTGCCCATCTGCCCCGAGCCCATCTGCCCCGCTCCCATTTGTCCGGCCCCCATCTGATTGCCGCCCATTTGCCCTGCGCCCATTTGCCCAGCCCCCATTTGCCCCGCACCCATCTGCGTCTGTGCCATTTGTACGCCACCCATTTGGCCCATGGGCCCCATGCCGCCCATGCCGCTCATGGGGTTCATTTGACTGGAAATAATACGGTTAAGTTACAATCAACAACTAAACAAGTCTATAATTTCAGTATTCAGTACTTAAATAATAATTGTGATGTTAGTATTGTGGAGACTCTAGCCACTAAGGTTTGTGGGAATTTTATATTATATCAATAAATCATAATGCAATAATTTCATGTAAATCATATATAAGCTGTCGAATAACATTTATTTTCGAAGTCATAGTTACTATTGATTGAGGTAGGTACATTTCTTTAATTCTTCTTAAAAGTTATATGTGTGATTAAACAGTTCAAATCAAGTTCAAATTAAGTTCAAATCAAACATGTTGACACACATGAAATTACAATTAATACCTACAGTCGGGCTGGCGGTTTAAGAAAACATTTTGGATATCTGTCGGCGGGAAGTAACATATTAGATCACTGATGAACAATGATGAATGTATCATGTTGACGAGATATTTACTTGGGCTGCATCTGCCCCATCTGGTTGGGCTGCATCTGCCTCATGCCCTGGCGCGGGAAGGCGGCGCGCGGGTGCGGCGCGCCCGGGTAGCCCGCCTGGGACCACGGACAATGCTGCTATTTTATAATGGCCACGGACATATCACGCGGATGTGACATCAGACGGACTTGCAAAGTACTTTATTTAAGGAGACACAGTTTTCTCTCAAACATTATTTATTTACTTTAACCTTTGTATTTAGTGTTATTATCTAAATTGTACAATGTCAATTTAAGCTAAGGGATCACACAACATGGGGATTTGAGGGTGATTTTATTAAAATCTTATGGTGATGAGAGTATTTACGTCGCAGCGGCTTCGCGGCCGGGCGGGTACCTGCATCTGGGTCATCTGGTTGTAGGGCACGCGCTGGCGCAGCATGTTGCTGAGCGCCTGCTTGGACTGCGTGTTGGCGGGCGCCGCGCCGCGCGCCGCCGCGCCCGCGCCCGCGCCTGCGCACCGCACGCGTCAGCGGAATTCAATCAAGTCTCAATACCTACCGCGAACACCTGCTATCTAAAACAGACCCACTATTTCCAAGTAAATTTAATAGGGAGTAAGGTTTCCTCCGCCTTTTGTCGCACTGTTTTACAACACGCAGAAATTAACTCGGCACTTGCAAGGATTGTGGTTCTCCCGTCACCTCTGTCCCCTACGAAGGCTCTCTGGGAGCGGAGCGAGCGCCGCTCACGTACCGGGCGGCGTGTAGTAGCTCTGGCCGGGCGGCGGCGGGAACCACTGCTGCTGCTGAATGAACTGCGGCTGCTGCACGGGCGCCGCGGACAGGCCCCCGGCGCCGCTCCCGTTGGGGGTCACCGCCCCGTTCGTCTGCCCACATACAAGTTCACCTTTTATTATTATTATATCGCATCGACTGTCCAACAGCATAGGTAAAGAGCGCCGTTGAATATCTCCATCCTTGCAAACCTGACATAGGTACGAGCTCAGTTGAAGTCTACGTTGCTACAAATAATTATTTTTCAAAGAAAAAATAAATGTAACATTACAATTAAAAATCGATATAATGCATCGTAAACTTTATAAACGTGTCGAAATTTCCCAAATGTTTATGAAACATAATTATATTTTTTCAATATTAATAAAAGACAGTACCGGCGTGGTTGGTTTCGGTTTCTTGGCTTTATTCATCTTGCACATGGTCTTGCGGCTCTTGCCCGAGCCCGTGGGACTCGAGTCCAGGCTGCCGTTGTCCTGTTGATTAACACATATTATATATTACACATTCGGACCAACATTTATCACTTTCGGAGTCCGAATATTCAAACTTTAATTATCATTGATAATTAATTGGAGCGTCATTCAAGTATATCGGTAATGTCTGCATAAGTTTACAGGTCCCTGATGAAATTCGTCTAAACATGCAAAGGAATCGGGAGGTATCATTATTCATATAAGATTTTATAGCAACTGACACCATTCCAGTTTTCCATCAAAATTAATCCCTCCCACTGGAGCAGTGTGGTCAAAATGTCCCGGGCCTTCAACAATTGCTGAAGAGACAAAAGAATGAACACTGTGTATCATTAGTTATGATCGAGGCATTGATTGAGCGATGGCTGCCTCAGTGACGCCAGTACAGGCAGACAGCACTATCACTACAACATCAGTTACCTGTTTGCTGTCGCTGGTCTCCAGATCCTCGGGCGGCAGCGGCA
Source organism: Jemadia suekentonmiller (assembly GCA_018245575.1). Lineage (NCBI taxonomy): Eukaryota > Metazoa > Arthropoda > Insecta > Lepidoptera > Hesperiidae > Jemadia > Jemadia suekentonmiller. Next base: position 9,373 of record DWDU01003458.1, read on the forward strand.
GTGGGTCCAGGTAGTAGCTCAACGGCTTAACCAGACTGTGCGTGTGGTACTTCAGCAACCTGAAATCGAAGAAATCAAGAAGTACAATATGTTAATATCAAGAAAATGATGCGGCAATATTGTTTTCATGTAAGATAAATTTACGTTCCGCTATATCTATTACGAGAGATGAAAAGAGATCGCCACTTAGGGAGAGAGGGGTTTAAGAATTGTACGTGGCAAAGAACAGACGTGACTATAATATAAATGATGAAGTTACTTTCAAAGGGTCGTACCTGTGCGCGTTCTCGTAGGTGAGCGTCCTGCGCTCGAGCTTGGTGGCGGCGAACCACGCCCACGACAGCGGCGCCGGCTGGCGCGCGCCCTCCACCAGCTCCCAGCTCGACACGCGCTGCTTGTCCGTCAGCCGCAGCCCCTGCGCGCACACCCCCTCCACATCATCAGCACGTCACGTCAACCGACGTCGGGTCAGATGACGTCACGTGCGCGTCAACGAAACACTGTGCCGTTACCTGTTTCTTATCACTGTCGAATCCCGTGATCTTGTTCCCTTTCTGGTCCACCAGACATCCGAGCGGCTCGCACGCTATCACCTGCAAAACGTGTGAATGTTAAAGGACTTATAGTAATGACAAATCAGTAATTTAGTATCGCTAACTAGAGTATTAAATGTATACTCTCATATACCAGAAACTATTATAAAAAGCTATTTAAGAGCAACGCTTAATTGTAGTCTTGAGAATAATATGTGTGTAAATTAGAAATCGTTTCAAAAGGGGGAAACATTAACTGTAATTTAAAGGAAAAACAGAAGAGTTAACAATATGTAATGCATGCAAAACAACGTTATTTTTTAAGTCAATTTCCATTTATATCTCTCTTAAAATAATAATATGTGTTTACTTGTAATGTCAGTGTTAAATGTTGAATGACTTATGCATATGGATGAAAGGAGATAATATGCTAACTAAAATTTATATTATTATACCTCAATTATCGTGTTCTTGGACAACGGCAGCAGCTGCCGCACGCTCTGGACGGAGGGTCCGTGCCTGTCGCCGATCTCCTTCTTCAGCTTCTTCATGAGGTTCTGGTAATGTTTGCGGTTGTTGTCGTCGCCGCCGTCCGCGAGGGTGGAATGTATTAGGGTGGCAAGCATGTCGATCAAGGTCGTGAACAGGTTGCTGCGACACAAACTAAAATATATCTATTGTAACGGCCGCCCTTCAGCACCACCACTACACAGCAAGTTTACTGGATGGCCGGCGGAGGGTCGCGGGCGCGGACGTTGCTCTCGAAACTCTTGTATATATTCTACAGTACATATCAAATTTAATAATGTTATAATGTGTTTTCAACTCATATTGACACAGTGTAATTATTGTGATGTGAAATTTAAAAATTCCACAAAAGACAGTTTATAATTTTTCTCTCTATACATTTTTATATAACATAAAATAAAATCGTCACTATCTGCCTACCCCGTGCGGGACATGGGAAGACGATAACATGATACGACAATAATAATAATAAGCCACGCAGCGCCCGCGCCGCGGTGCATTGACATTAGGTTTAGTCGAAGCTTTGCTGAATGACGGCGTCCAATGGCGGATGAGGTTGACGACTTGCTGTGTAGTTTATTTCCGATGTCAAGCACATGTAACACAATGTTACAGTGACGTAGCTAGGGTCGCGGCCGCCCATGGGGCAACATTAGAATTAAGCCCCCCCCCCCCACCCTTCCAGCGCTTCACAAGTTTATTTTGCGGTTTATTTTAAGTTTAACAACAAGACAATCTTTAAATTCTAATATATATTCTGCATTTAAGCGTCCGCATGTGGTGTCCGCTCGCGACCCTAGCTACCACACTGCTCCAGTTAAAGGTACAGATGAAGTGGAAAACATCAAGCGACGTGCGGGGCAGAGTTATTTCTAAGTTATAAGTGAATGATGACGATAATTAAAACTTATTAAAGACGTGGGGGAAATGATACATGGTTGTATGGTTATCGAAATGGGGCCTAATACACTCTAATGGACCGCGCTAAAAGTTTCAGTTCGTGTGGCGAAGTGAGGATTAGAGAACGTTGAACGCATCTGTTTGCTTGTTAGAAGAAAACCGTGAATGTAAACAGTCTGGCAGATTATATTGTTTTTTAGTAAAGATGGTAACATTAATACTTAATCACATATACCACCGCGCATCATTAA
>DWDU01003459.1:0-11584 GCA_018245575.1 Jemadia suekentonmiller
ATCGGGCACATATCCAGACTCCGAGCCACTACTAGAAAATCTAAATTAGAAAATCTAAATTAGAACATTTCTGTAGTACCCGACCCGGGAATCGAACCCAGGACCTCCCGATCGGCAGTCGCACTTGCAACCAACACAACCAACACAACCAACGAGGCAGTCTCTGACCAACGAAGAAATGTCTCTAAAAGCGTCTTCAAGTAATTAATTTCAACTTCATCTTTGTTGGCCCATAAAATGTCAAATTAATCACGCAACCTAAAACCTACATCAAAATTAAGTTGGTAAGAAAAACTTTAATCAACCTTCACTTTGTAACAGTCTCCTCCGATCTTCAGCAAAAACCTTTCCACACGCAAGTAATTAATTAAAACTTCGTCAAGTTTTTCCACGTTGGTGTGGCTTGGGATCATTCTTTGCACAGGAACGAAAACATACAATATGTTTCATACATTCCTTGGGATACGTATATTCATCATGCTTTCGATTTTACATGTTCGTTTTCATTTCGCGGGGGTTTTAGATTCTTTAAATACATGTAAACAGTTGCTATAAATAATAATTAACTGGTATTAAAATTAAACTTGGAATGATCATACGACTAAATGCAAATATAGTTTGCAATATATTAAATGCAATATATTAAATGCAATAGGGTCATTGAAGTCAATGAACACTATATAATTCATGGTATATTGTAGTTTAAATAGTTGAATATTATTCCATTGTTTGTCATAGAAAATTTATGTTTGTTGTAGATTTTTACCATTTTCGTTAACAATTACTTTTTGTATCAAATAATCGAATGGAGCCATCTATTAAATTAAATAAGGTCTTTGGCATTAAATAAATTAATAAAATGAAAAAAATCGTATTCCATAGTGGGACGTATATAAACGTAACTGGTGAATTGTGGGAGTGTTGTACATTCCTCTGCCTACCTTTTCGAGGATTACAAACCTTGATTTTACGTTTTCGATATAAGTTTGTAACTTTCTATCACAAATGGAGGCCAATGCGGGTTAATTTTATATTTGACGGTAAGCGAATGACAGCGATAGCGTCGTTAATAGAGATGAATTCGTTAACATGCATATTACGTAACGGTATTGATTGGTTTTGTTATCTACGGCTAAGAACCCCGCGGGCGAGACCGGCGGCCCGGCTCCGGGAGCTTACGGACTTCCGAATACCGGCTGTGGTATTGTACTTAGTACTCAAAAACTTAACCCAACCCAACTAACTCAAGAACTTGTTCGTCCAACTCGAATTTATGTACGATAATGTACGGGGATTAAGTATCTTACATAGCATTATTATTATCTAACTAAACTAAAGGCTTTACTTTACATTACTATCTATCTAAACTAAAGGCTTGACAGTCTTTAGTTAAGATAGATAGTACACATAAAGAAAAAATATTAACATACGAACAGCTTTTTCAATTGCAATATCAAAGTAAATCCGACACTGAGAGTATATTAAATGAATGTGCAGTATATACAATAAACATATATACGCTTCTATATATAATAAATTCATTACTTATTTGCAGTCGGCACTAACCGGAGTCTCATCGAAACATGGTTGCTTCATCTATAATATAATATACTCAACGCAGTGTGCCGAAATCACTGCAATTTATTGTCATCTGCCTTCTCATTATGCGTCCGCTGTGGAACTTTGACATTAACGAATGAGCTGATATTGAAAACTTAATAAATGTAGCCTTAAATACTTTTGGTCCAATTGAGTTGACTACAGTACTCATTTTAATTATAAACGCGATTCGAATAAAAGCAGAATCAAAAATTATAATTGTTTATAACTGTACGGTAACTTCATATTTTTTTAGAGGTCGAAATTATTTTATACACAACTACTCGAATAAAATGCAATATTTTTCACAATAATACACATTATGTATCCTCTTTTATTTGTAACAAAACCATAACGTTTGTTCAAAATACTTTAGTAAATTTGCTTAAGCGTGGGCCCCTTTCACTACGCTCCTTTCAAAAAGCCCCCGTAGAGCCGGTTAGTGTGGCGAGAACATTATTATTTGCCATGAACATCGCGTTAATAGACAGGAGGACACGCGCGTGGGAAACTTTCCTCGCCCACGTGGTGAACAATAGGGCTGCTGACCCCATCGATATTTAAACTAAAAAACTAAAAGTATAATAATCTTTTTTTGTTTTTTTACTGATTATAAGTATGGTTTTATTAAAGTATCCTGTACGCGACACACAAGGTGAACTTAAGCTTTTTTTTATTGAAGTGGCATATTTTTTTATTTATTAACAAGTTATTAAGGTATGCTACATAAAATACAACTGAAATATATAGGTACTACTAAAACAACATAGAAGATAACTATGCGTTCGAAAGCTGTAAGTAGCATTGGTTGAAGCAGCTTGATTAACTTCAGAACAGCTTGTGTATCTGCATGTGTATGTATAGGATAGACCGCACGGCCAGCTCTGGTTCCCACGCCGACGCACCGCTGGTTGTGTAAACATGTTTGCGCGTCACATTTTGTTACAGAGCTTACACATTTACACATGCTCACGTTATGTACTGTGTGCATTGGAACAAAACAGTCTCCTGAACTGGTACGGTATATCCACGCTTCTGTTTCCTTGCTATTTCTATAGGTTCCATGTTTGCGTGTAGTATATTCGTGGGTATTGTGCAATTTGTCGGCTTCACAAGTGTATTAGTGATATGGTAAATATTTAGTGTTTATGTGATAAAGAGTTTCCTTTTCATATTGGTTAAGATTTGGTAGAGATCACTCGTTAGCAAAATGATCGCCGTTGATGGCTGTCTCTCTATGCTTTAAATTGGTACTGTCTTGGTTACATAAGTTGGCTGGTACTTTACAATTAAAATCAACAAAGAGAAAAATATTGTACTTTAATTTTTTAATTAACTCTCCATTCTGAACCGCAATCGTGTTTTATTTTAAGCGCCATGTAAGTCAAGGCACGCTCATTTAATTCGTACGCAAAAAATATCTTACACTGATCCTATTTAGTAATTACAATAACTCATAAAAGTTATTGTTGTCGCTTATAAAAATGTGCCGTACATTTATTTTAATCTCTACGAGACAACATTCTTGTTCTTACGTAACTGAATATGAATGGCTTATTTGTAAGCAAAACTTCGTAGAACATCTAAAGGGGTTACATATTGCGAAGATACTGATGCGGCGCAGCTGTGAAGTGTCAACGTCGTCGGTGTAGCTCCCTAATTATACATCGTATCATCGTTGATTGCAAACATCCCACTGAATATATTATACTGTGGCTTTATTTCCAATACCCTAGCACTGCTAACATCTCGTGTAACAAAGTTGCGGACGGGACTTATACTACACAGGAGAGATCCCTTTGTTTCACTTTCCGACCTAAACTGATTGGTACTGTCTTCATTCAACAAACAAACCAAACTGTAAATATATTACGTTCGCTTTGGAAATTCATGAATCTATTACGAATTAATTTAATTAATTGCGAAAGCATCGTAATTTGACTAAGAACACAAATAAAAGCGACACTAATGATAACAATATGCTGGGAAACATTTAAAATACGTTAAAGCTAATTAGAATCTTCGAGAAAACTCTGCCGTTGAATATTTATAATGAATTATATTGGAAGCAATTTTGAACAAAGTATTGGGAGATGTATAATTATTGTGTATAAATGTGTTGCGCGTGAATGCGTGTATAAAACAACAGTGTCTCTAATGTGGTTGCAGATCACAAAGGATTCTTTAAATTATTCGTTAGTTTATTGTAAATTGCCTAAAGGCATTATGTACCGGTCAACCCCGCGTGCGTACCTAATGAAATTTGGTTACAGATGTAAATTGTCAGTTGTTGCTCACTGTGTGGGTGAGCGCAGTTGTCACGTTTTTACAAGACTCCATGTATCGGCGACAATTCTAAGTGTGATGATAGTCGTAAAGACTGCGTAAAGCTGCGTGGCCGAATATGTTCCAGCGCGCTCCAATTAAGAGAGCAGTGGGATGCCCTCACGAATAACGTCTTATAAATTTTCTACATCAGAATTATTGTCATGAACGAATATTAATTCAGGAGAACATGCCCCTTATTATTAAGCCGGTGTTGATATTGACATTTCTGTAAAACTTTCGTACAGACGAATATCAGCAATTGGAAGAGATAATGACTTCTTTTAGTTGGTGTATGTTTAAATTTCGAAAATGCGACCTTGTTTTAGTGTGTGTAATTTTAAATTTGGAACATTCGACTTTAGTTTCGTTTTTTCTATTAAAAACTTTTTCACGCCTGTAATCTCCGAAGAGGTAGGCAGAGGAGTGCAGTACACTACTTTACTCTACTCCTTTGCATTATACAGGTTTCTCCTTGCTATAACAATGTCCATCTGATAAGGTTGGCCGACGTCCCTTGGCAGTATCATGGGGAGATAGTGGTGTATCCTGCGAGAGTGTGGAGGGTGAGTTCGGAGTTACTTTGTGTCACTATACAAGAGCCCAACTGTCGATATTCCAGCAAAAGAATAAGTGGGATGCGCAATCGAATAAATAGGACGTACCCAGGGGTCCAAACCTTGGCATCGGTCGTCACTGGAAAGGATAACTAATGGATTTATGGTAATACATACCGGTTAGGAGAAGTACCTTGGGGTTGTTACTTGAGTCATAGCCTCCCTTCTCGTGGGCGCATGTTTTGAAGTTAATACATGTATGAGTGGGGAAGTTTCTTAGCAACTTCTATCGCGCTTGCCCAAATTAGGAAGTTAGTACGCGTGATAGCAATATAACCGTTGTTTTCTTACCTTATAAATTTTAAGATTGTAACGGGGTTTTTATTTTTATGCACTGACTGGTTCGTTGGTCGACTGATGCAAGCGCGACTGCCGATGGAAATGTCCTGGTTTCAAATGCCCGATCTGGTAGAGTACTGTTGGATTATTCTGACTTTCATTTTCTAGTAGAAATTTTCCGTAGCGGCTCGGAGTCTGTATTTGTGCCTGATGTATGGCAATAGGCTCATCCCCATTAGATTAGATTCCATAGAGGGACATACACGTAACTGGAGGAACGTGGTAGTGTACTGCACCTATCTGACCACCTCTTCGGGAATTACAGACGTGATATTATGTTGTGTACGTAAACATAGATTCAAGAAGTTGGTGTTGGTGGCATACAGCACGTATACAGCGTGTTAACGGCTGCGCTCAGTGGCCCCATTATTTTACGAGAGCATTAGAAGAAAAAATCGCGTCGCAGTAATTACGATCCGTAATAACCCCCCGGCGACGCTCGGCGCGCTGAATGTTTAATATCGCGCCGCGTACCGCGTTAGTCGGGAACTGTTATTTCGGAACAGGCGACGTTTGATGAATTATTCAACGTAAGTGCCGCACTCATGCTAATTTATTGTTATTTAATTAATATGAAAAATTAATTTGGAAAAATTTTAATTTTATATTTGCGGTGTCTGCCCACTCAATTCATTAATATTTCAGTTGCTTATCTCCTTGCGGTTACTTTCCTGACTTTTCGTTCGTTTCGTGTGCCTGGTCCCGCGTTAGCTAGAAACTATTATTTTGGAACAGGCGTCGTTTGATGAATTATTCAACGTAAGTGCCGCACTAACTCTATTAATATTAAATATATTTTTATTAAATTAATTGTGAAAATAAAAAGCAAATAATTTTAATTTCTCATTTGCGGTACCTACCCACAATACGTTAATATTTCAATTGGTTATTTCTTTACGCGTGTTTTCCTGACTTTTTATCCATGTTTTCATAATGTCAAATCCGCATCAAAATGTTCTATGGTGTAACCACAGCTCGTCAGCAGACATGGAAGATGATCAACACTGGTACATTAAAACCTCGTAGGTTTTATAATGTCATGTACAAGAAAGTAGTCTTATTTAACATCACACCTGGAATCCCCGAAGAGGTAAGCAGAGGAGTAAACTAAGCCTATTTTTCTAGTTGAGCTCAATTTCTAATCAAAATATAACGGTGAAGGAAAACATCGTGAGGAAACCTGCTCACCTTGGAGTTTTCAAAAAAAATTGTTGTCTAACGCGTGTGAAGTCTGCCAACCCGCACTTGGCCAGCGTGGCGAACCCTTAAACCTATCATTCTGAGAGGAAGGCCATCTTCCAACAGTGGAACGAAAAAGGGTCAGGGAAAAAATGAAAGTTAAACTGTACACTGAATGAACTTCAAAATCCGCTAAATCTTATTGCTTTTCCTTCACGCATCGCTAAGTTCCGGTGTAGTAAGCGAACAGATAAAATCGAGATAAAAGCTCTGAGCATTTTTAAAACCGTTAGTACTTTCAGTAAGGATCCTCGGAAGCTTTAAACAGTATAACCTTTTACAAGACTCATGTCGGTTACGATTGTACACGGTTTTTATACGTGATCTGCACCTCTGAATACCATCTCTGAATGTACCTAGAGAAGAGAGAAAGATACGATTGAAAACTTAACTCACAGAAATACCCCAATTATATCTTCTACCGTGAATAAATGTTCAAACTATACATCTTTGCAAATACGATAGTGTTTGTGATCGATTCTGGACTGACTGTAGTCATGTAAATATATCGGCGACTGCGCAAAAACCTAAGTGATACTCATATAATCTATCATCCATTACTTCACCCTTTAGGGGGTTGATTTAAATAGAATTGTAAGTAGCTTATGTCTTATTCCCCTAGCATATTGGTTATGTATTGAATGCCAACAAAATCGGATTCCTTATATCGACCTGCAAGCGTTACAGGTAGAAAGGTGAATTTTGTGTTTATAAGACCATAAGACATAGATATGAAACATGTATGTATGACGGTGTATCTGCCAGCTTTGATGTTTGCACAGAAATCTTATTTCTGTTATATAACGCTTACAGATTCAATAAGATCATTATGCTAACTTATTTGAATATCGTTCAAAAAGCTACCTTTAAGTGACTAATCATCACGTCTGTAACCCCGGAAGAGGTAGGCAGAGGAATGTAGTACACTTCCACGTTTCACCAGTTTCCTTTATATCCCGTTATGGAATAGGTTGATGATGATGGAATAGACGGGGAACCTATTGCTATACAACGGGGAAGTTTCTTGATTCAGAACCACTTTTAGAAAATGTAAGTTAGATAAACCCAACACTGTTCGACCTGGGATTTGAAGGCAAGACCTCTCGATCGGCAGCCGCGCTTACAACCAACACGACCAACGAGGCAGTCATTTTTAAACGACAGTTTTACCGTGTGCACATAATTGATAAAATACGCTTTTTTTAGTTTATTATTAGTTCGTTTTTCAGTTGCAACTATCTTTAGAAATAATAGTCATAAGCTATATGTTTCTATCAAATTACGTCGATTCTAAAACTGAGTGGGATTTCGAAGTGGCCTAAATGCGAAGCTTTTATGAAAGTCGTAACTCATAGGAGTCTGATTGAGCAAGAATTCGTTTAATTTACACCGCGCAAATAGATTTCCTAGCATTTACAGTTGAAGGAGTCCACATATGTTAGAATTTGCATTTTAAACAGTACTTTGCGAACATTTTATTCAACGCGAAACTGAAATATATTTTATCATTCTAAGAAGAGGATTTTTAAAAACAATATTTTAAAGATTTCGCACAAGTCTGCTCACTTTCTTTATATTCAGTAGTTCATTTTCTCCTAACTCAATTCCTACAATATTTCTATAGGGGTGCAAACTCATTATAGAGGTACATACTTATTATTAAGCGATTTAATATCTATTGAAATGATTTTATCATCATCATCCTCAACCTATCTCAGTCCACTGCTGGACATAGGCTTCTTCCAAAGAGCGCCATCACGCCCTGTCCTCCTGTCGTTATCCCACCTGGCCGGAGGGCGTCCTACACCACGTTTGCCGAGCCGCGGTCTCCACTCCACCGGTAGTAATATAAATAAATAATTTGCTCTGACTAAATACGTAAGTAAACGTTTTTTCGACATTCCTCATGATGAGTAACTTTAGCTATCGTTGCCATATTCGTCCCGGTAGTTATAAACTGTGATTGGAGATTACAGTACACTTACTATAACGGTAAAGGAAAACATCGTGAGCAAACGTGCACACCATAGTTTTCTCAAAAAAAATTGTTCTCTAAGGCGTGTGAAGTCTGCACTTGGCCAGCGTGGCAGACTATGGCCTAAACCTCTCATTCTGAGAGCAGACCCATGTTCTAACAGTGAAACGATAAAAGGGTCAGGAAAAAATTACAGTGAGTGAATAACGTCAAAAGTTATGTAACAATTGAAAGTCGTGTTCTTAGATGGCTATTTTCTGAGACATTAAACATAATTACTCAGGCTTCGAAACTTTCGTCGCCACGACATTAAAACTTTTACCCTACGGTCTACTTTAAAAATATAATGAAATGTAGGTTTAATTTTAACTTTACACAACCTTAATCGTGACATTTGCATAAAATACAGTCGTCACGTCAGCCTGAAATTTTTGATGACCCAAGAGTTGGGGCTTACGAGTACCTCGGCTAGCAGATAAGATATCTTACACGACAAGATTAGGTCGCCCGAATTTTGGGCACACTTCCCGGGTTGGGAGATATAGCTCCACGTTTCGTTGTCTCATATATTATTTAATCTTTATTTAGCTCATTTTCATCTGAGAAATATTGCGATTGATTTTGTTTATATTGATACCTATTTGTTACATTATAGTTAAAAGAAATACCTTAAATGCTTGTATTTATTTTGCACACGAGATCGGATGAGAGGAAAAGACAGATTATTTACTTTTCACTGTTATCTTCAGGAAACAGTTGCGATGTTACTTTTGTGTCATGTTGTTTATTGTCCATTCTCTATAAATATACGAGAAAGATAATTGTATTGTTTGCCTTCAAATATTGTAGAGTATTTCCATTACTTGAGCACCATCGATGTGTAACTATTAACACTTATGATCACTGTTAAACTCTGCAACTGAGTTTTTGCTTGGATTTCAATAAAGTCATCATACTATTTAGATTTTATAGTTGAAATGTATAGGTAGTGACTTGCAGTACGAATGTGTACTCGGTATTGGACAATAGGCTCGCCAACTATTCCATGGTAAGACGTAAACGTGACTGGTGATACGTAGGAGTATACTATAGCCCCTCCTCTGTCTGCCTCTTCGTGACTTACAGGCGTGATGTAGTTATATATTAATTCCATTTCATTAACTTACAATTTAAATGTATAATCATTGATGGGGTTTGTACAGAAAACAGATTTAATTTGTTTGTCTCATTCATGACTGTAGATTAACTAGGTTTACCAGTCAACATGGATTCGCTATGTCTGCGTTTAAATTATAATTTGCATTTAATATACCGCGGACATGACTGACTAGGTTTTGTAAATTTGGTGGGTTTGTATCTCAGTTTTACATTTAATACTTCTAGCGTTGATGTAGTAATGAGCATTCGAACGGCTGTCTAGGAATCACATTAGTTAGGTGAATTATTTCAGATACGAATTAATTTTGTTGTTCCATAAATAGAATTTGTTTTTCGTATTCGTCAGTCCGCTAACGCGCATTTGACTAGTGCGGCAGATTATGGCCTTAACTCCTTATCATTTTGAGTACAGCCTCGTGTTCACCAGTAGAACTATAAAAGGGTCGATGACCACGATTGATCGGTGTAGATATCGATTTTTCATTCATGTATACACCATATATACCCTTATAAAATGGAAGTGTCAGCGCAGTTTGTTATATTTAAATAACATGTTATTTAAAACATGGCAATATGCTCACCACCTATTCCATAGTGGGACGTAAACGTAACTGAAGATACGTTGGAGTATACTACACGCCTCTGCGTACCTCTTCGGAAATTATGGGCGTAACGTTACGTTATGTTTTTAAAATGTATTAAAAAGAAAAGGAAATTATCAGTTTTGGTTTCCTTAATTTATTCTGAAATTATTTCAAGCGATTAAACAACACGAGCTGATTAACTTTGAATGTTTTACAGACAATAGTCTTAATATTACTGAGTACTTTTGTTTTGTTCTTAATCTGAAGGCGGATTGAGGCCGGATTTTATAAACATAATAATGATTAATTTACTTTAAAAGTGTTAAAGCTGTGTAATTATGGCTTTTTACGGGATTCTGTTGGTCCGCAACGTACACTGGCTCCTGCTGTCAGGCAGCAATGTTTCCATTAGGTATTAACTCGACCGCAACAGCAGCTTTATCTATCCGTATGTAACTGTCTAAAAGTTCTATTTCCATTTAGTTAAAGTTAAGCATAGATTTGTGTGGAGAAGAAAGTTTTAGGTACCTAATACAAAAAAATCACAGTTTCCGACGAATACGTAATTTAGAATACGTGTATGTGACCGGATACGACGCCAATTTTCAATCCTTTTGCGAAATTTTCTTGGGCAAATTTTAGATTGTGTCAAAGGAATTGTTCAATTTCATTCCGACGTTAAATTATTGGTGTACATTTGTGTTTCTAATAACAGTTTACCTACTTCTAATATTTCAAGATTCGAATTCAAATTTATCTTTGAGTGTTCATATTGATAGCGAGAAATAAAGAATAATGAATGAGAGTTGTAAATTTGTTTATTTTATTTATGTACAACCTATTTTCTGTAGCTGCTGTTCAAAGAAGCGGGAACGTAGGAATGGTGACAGTGACAACACAATAGTAGGATAGATAATCCCCATTAATTCGAACAGTATATTTTGATACTCATATAAATTATAACTCTTTAAGACAGATGATGATGATAGCTCTCTAAGTACATTTAAAATATTATCAAAAGCGTGCAAAGTCTACCAACCCGAACTTGACCAGCGGCAGACTATGGCCTTAACCCTCTCATCCTGAGAGGAGACAAGTGTCTGACAGCGGAACGATAAAAAGCATTTGAAAAAAAAAACAAATTATACCTAGATAATATCTCATGAAGGCAGACACAAAGTAGACCACAGAATATTAATTATGCCCAACACCCTTGCATTAAATACTTTAATAAATATTCCTTGGCAAGTAGCAGCTGTATGGAACGTATTTATAATGCCAGTCCTTAACGTCCCGAGTGCGGAGTCGGCTAGCGTAATTATTTTTTCAAGGCATATGCCTCGCACGTGGGCTGACGCCGCTGCCTATGTAGAGACGCGATCAAAGAATTCGCAGAGATGAATATTTAGTGGTGCAATTTATTTCAATATTTTCATTTCGTTAGGTATTACGTAAAATTTTATTTATCTAGCGTATCGGGGTATTAATGTGAATTTGATTTTTAACGTTACGAACGTGGTTGGTACATTTAAGCAAACATTAAATTCCTATTAAAAATCATTTGATTAGAAATTTGAATTTTCGTTTCTTCGTGTGTTGTTTAGATTTGAGCGCTAAACTAAACATCTAAAAAAACGTAACATCACGCCCGAAATCCCTGAAGGCAGAAGAGTGTAGTACACTTCCACGCGTCACAAGTTACGTTTACGTTCCGCTATGAAATAGAGGGTGAGTTTATTGCCGTACGC
>DWDU01003460.1:0-11582 GCA_018245575.1 Jemadia suekentonmiller
TATTCCATAGTGGGACGTAAACGTAACTGGTGAAACGTGGTAGTGTTCTACACTCCTCTGCCTACCTCTTCGGGGATAACAGGCGTGATGTTACGTTTAAAATTTTGACTTTGCCAAACAACAGTTCACTGAAATATGTAACACGAAAACGTGTATTAAAAAAATAGTCCTGTCCTCTAGTAAATATTTTCTGCACAATATTTGTATTATATCGACAAAAATCCAACTTCAGTCATAATTTTTAAAAACGCAAAAGCGGAAGCGGTTTTTTGTCAATGTATTAAAAGAAAAAGAATAAAGCCGGAATTATGGAATATTTTTCCGCGGGACGTCACGAAAGAAGTCAGGAACTCATTTCAATAGTAAAGTGGGAGGGAGAGCGAAAACGAGCAAAACGGAGTGCATTGAGTTCTGTTCTTAGACTTGCTGCTTGAATGAGAGGGCTGTGGCGAGGAGTATCGAACGAATTTCTGCCGTTCATTGGTTTAAAGGGTTCCGTAATATTCCCGAATGTTTGACATATACGTTGGACAAACATTTGACAAGCGCATTTACAAGAGAGTTCAACTATTAAACACTTAATCCGCGGACTAATGGAAACAGCGTAGCGTAACATCACGCCCGTAATCTCCGAAGAGGTAGGCAGGGGAGCGTAGTATGCTCCCACGTTTCACTAGTTACGTTTGCGTCCCACTATGAATAAGTCAGTGTTGACTCTATTGCCATGCACCAGGCACATATCTAGAATCTGAGATTTGATTTGTAATAATAATGTAGTTACTTTGTTGAATAGTAGTGTTCAAAAAGCTATTGAGTATTTTGCAAGCAGTACCCTGCAAAGTGAATTCGACCGCTATTACCTAAAAATGTTTTGCTTTTATTCCGCGATGCTGGCGGTTTTTCGCTTTGACACGGCATCGTCGTTCTTCAAGTGCATTCATACAAAACAAATTACGAATAAATTGCGATGTTTCCAAATAAAAAATGCAAATTAAAAAGCTTCCGTTGCACTGCAACTTCAAGTTTCTTAGCATTCTAGCAGTAACATAACATCACGCCTGTATTCCCCCGGAGTTGGAGGCAGAGGAGTGTACTTTATTCCAACGACTCTCATGTGATGTATCGCATCCCACCATTAAATTGCAGTACGACTATCTAGACTTCCCTCTGACTATCACATTTACCTTATAAGTTTATTGCGTCATCCTATTGTCATTCATTATTTTTATATTCCCAAACTGTGTAAATTTTTCTTTGTCATTAAATAACAATAATAATCAACATCAGCCTGTCTCGAGCCGTTTTTGTATTTAGGCCTATCGCAAGGAGCGCCATCGCGCCCTGTGCTCGGTTTACCGCGACCAGCGTCCCTTATAGATGTTAACAAAATGTTTGACGGTAGTGTACTGATCTTCCTAGACAATTACCTACACTGATAGATGAACATCTCGGGAGATGTCACCGCAAAGACCTTTGACCTAATACCAACATCCCGTTCGTGTCACCGTCAAATAGATGCGGGTGTCACAACCGCGATCCAGGATATGCTAATAATTGGCTAAACTGTATAAAATTGGCTAATTTGCTCTCAGGTTATTGTTCCAAAGGACCTTAGAGAATAATTTGAAGGCACTTGTCTCATGCAGAGGTTGGAGTACATATATATATATTGATAAGTCGTTGTGGTTAGTTATTTGTAAGAACAACCAAAAAAGCAATATTTTCTAAAACATAAAATATTGCTCGTTCTTATTGAGCGCCCGTACTCATCGTTAACGCTACGCGTTGACAAGTAAAATACTGGCAACAATGTGTTACCAGCGTTCAAAATAACTTTCAACAACATTGCAATGTAAGCCGACAGTAATCCAGCGATACTATTACACGCCCCGGGATTACCTCTCGCCTGTGCAGTTCAGCTTCAGGACGTTTATGCACGGACCGTTTTAATCCGATTCCGATATCGTACGTATGCTCGTGCTTTTGGAATGCACGGACAGTTGGATTATAACGAGCTGTGAATGGGCGTTGATAGATTTGGAATAATTACTGGACAAAATGTAGACTAGTCTCTCTGCAATAATCAATACAACAGAATTGAATGCTTTTTAAATTCTGTTAGAATCATTTTGAAACTGTCAATCTTGTAGAAATTCGCAATATTCAGACGAGCCCCCAATATTTTACAATCAACAACCTTTTTGCAAGTCATATCCTCTTTGCACCCTGCAGTTTACCATAATCACCAGCCTTTTAGCAACCCGTAACTTTACAGTAACCCCGAAAACTTTTTAAAATCCCAAATTTTTTGGACGTGTTGGTTGCAAATGCCTGGGAGGTCCTGGGTTCAATGCCCGGGTCGGGCACTACTAAATTTTTCTAATTTAGACTTTCTAGTAGTGGCTCGGAGTCTGAAAATGTGCCCGCAAAAGGCTCACCACCTATTCCATAGTGGCACGTAAAAACGTAACTGACGAAACGTGGGAGTGTTCTACATTCATCTGCCTACCTCTTCGGGGATTACAGGCGTGATGTTACGTTAACTTTTAACGACCCGCTATCTTTTTTGACATCGGCAAATTATTTTGCAACCATTGTTATATCCCACTATTTAAACACGCAAGTGTTCGACGATGCTGAATGAACGGTCGAGATTAAACGAGACTACGAGGGATTTTAAACAACATTTGATATTAATTGCATTCGAGCGCAATGTTTACGTACTACGCCTGAATTTTTGCACTAAATCGACGGATGTATCGTCGCTCGCCGCTGCGATCACCTCGCAACGCATCTTGCACTTTACTGGCAGACTTCGTAATGTTTTTGTCGTGCTGTGTTGATTGTTATAGGTATGGAAATGGTTGTAGACGTAATGTGGATGGTTAATAGGTCTGTATTCAGTTTATATCACTGTTCGGCTTGTACATTCCTTTTCATACTGCGTAGTATGACTAACATTATGACCATTGGATATAAAATAAAATTCATCAAAATGGCATTCAAAAACTTCTCCTGTGATGCCGGTAACCCATGCAAGAGCATGGCATTGACGTCGTTCACACTTGAAGTACACGTCTCTTCATTAAGTACCTACATAACAGAAAAGTCACAATTAGGAAAAGCTGTTTTTATTAGGAAAAACCAATACGAAAAGTTGCCTTCTCGGCTTAGTCTCATTAAAATGTTGGATGCCGTAATATTAGGGAGTACAATTATTTCAGTACAGTACAGTATTTCGGTCCATAATAAATAATAAACGCAGAAAACATATTCATTTATTATTTCATTTAATACACGTACGAGAAGTTAGTAATAGAGATGGAATTATTATTAATATTAAAAAAATGTAACATCACGCCTGTAATACCCGAAGAGGTAGGCAGAGGAATATAAGACATTCCCACGTTTTCGCCAATATTATTAATATAGCTACAATATAATATTAATGCTGTAAATATGAAATTGACTTATGAAAAAGACTAGCCGTATGCAGCCAACAATGTGGAAACTACATATTTATTGCAGCAGAAAGGATTGAAACAAACAAATGGGTACAAATCTTGCGACACCTTCACACACAACCTGTCCTACTGTCCCTAAATTAGGCGACTGATAAAAATATACATAAAAATACATATCACAGATATATTTGTCACCGAGGCAAATATTGGTGCTCATAATAAAATATTGGTCGTGGGTGGTAAGTACGAACCCCAGCTGAGAACCCAGGTTTATGATCCAATGGACTAATGGAGCATTCAAATGGATGAAATAATGATAATTTAACCAGCAAATGACGTCATTTCAACAGGTTTCGAATATTGCGCGTATTTAGAAAGCTTGAGCAATCAGCAGCGGTTTTTATATGGCGCGTGTATTCCGGTTTTCGTATTGTATGGTACATGCCTCCCAGGTCTGGATAATAAACCGCTATTTGAACACACATTTGCGAACATTGTGTCCAAAAATTCAACCTAGTGTTGTGGTAATTGCACTCCTATAAGGTCAAAATATGTAGTTTGTCTCATATTTAAAAAACTTCCTAGACTAACCACGGTACCCTTTGTTCAATAGCAATCTAGGTCAACACATAAATCTTGAACGAATAAAAAGGCGAATACCTATACAATTATGGATTATAATAAAGCATTTATCGTATTATGAGCCATTCTATTCAGTCCCTTACGTTTTGTGGACTGTTCCATTGAAACAAAACATAAGCAGATGTGTTCGGAACAATTCCTAAACAAAGGGGACTTTATACCATCAAGTACTCCGGCTACCAGCTTGCTGAAATTCTTACATAAGTCTTATGTTTTTATTTCTCCTGTTATGCGATTTTGATCACGCCAGCCTCTAAATTTACCAAGGATGAGAATCACAAGTACGGAAAATTGTACGTACACTTGAAAGCAAGAAAAGTAGTAAAATTTTAAATGTTTTTTTTTATACAAACCCAATTTTTTATGAACATTAGAGCTCGACTTGGGAAATGTTAATTATGATTTATAATAAGAATTGCTCATTCCCGCTGTTGAAGCAGGACCCCTATGCTTGTTGACAGAGACGGTGACTGTAACTGTAATATGTTGATGTGTCGTGTCTAGAAAAACTATGGGGTGCTGTGCGTCGAAGCGTGTCTATTTATTTGCGAGAGTGATCTTGTCGCCTTGGGGTGTAGACAGGTTTGTCTGACTCTTCATATATTAAAACTTTTCTTCGCACTAGCAATAGCAGAAGCACGTCAGGTCTATGAGGATAGAAATATTTAGCATACGAGTATGTATATATATAGCATAGGGATCCGACTTGATGAAGTATATGTTTTTATTTAATAATGTACTACTTTATTATCTGTGTACACATCTATGTCCAGGGATGCATGAAAGGAGCCTTCTCCTTCTCCTCGAGTGGCGATTGTGTCTGATTAAGTGCTAACCTACACTGCCCGGCGCACCCTGGACATTGCGACTAATCCTTTCACCACGATGGCTGATCACTTACGATCAGCTATCGACACGATGAAGACAAAATATACATATATGTGCAAAAGACGGTCAACCGTCGGTGGTATTGAAAGAATTGCTTGTAATTAGGTAAACGCAACTGATGAAACGTGAAAGTATACTACACTCGTTTGTTTGCCTCTTTCGGAATTACAGGCTTGATGTTACGTATTTTTTGTAATCGAGTGTTATAAATATAAAATATATATTTTTATTTTATTTTATTTTATAATGTTCGGAAAACTTACAGCTAAAAATTACAGTAACATAAATGTAATATTAAGGAAGGGCCAATTACAGGTTTTCACATATAACTTAATATATTAACTGCTCTTACAAGTAAACTGAAAGATTGAATATTTCTTTGACATCAATTATGAATTAAGAAATTAAAAATTAAAAAACTTCTCAGACATAACTTTTTTAGGCGAGAGTCGCTGGTATTGAACAAGTCTAAGTCGACACTATGCGCGGTTTCATTAAATAATTTATTAGACCTTACCAAGAATGAGTTGCTTCTATATTTACTTTTAGTCAATGGTACTGATAAAAGTGATTGTGTACGACGTATTAAATAGAATCCATCTACAATTATAAAATGTGGTGAAATACCACTCGACATTAGCCCTTTTCTTGTGCTACTGTCGCATACGTGTGTGCGCTCACTTGAGAGCGGTCAAAGAGAGCGCGTCACGCTGATCTCGTGTGGTTTGGCAGACTTCACACGTCTTAGAAAACATAATAGAGAACTTCAAAGTGTATAGGTTTTCCCACGATATTATCACTTTCCGTTACTGAAGGTGATGCTTAATATTCATATGCAGTAATTTTAATAAATAGATGTACGTAATGATTTGATCCCAGTGTCCCCGGAGAGGGAAGGCGGGATTGTAAGCCACTGAGCTATCACTGCTCACGATGAGACACAATTAATTTTTGTTACGTAGTTGGCATGTGCGGTGGCCAGCGATGTTTGTGTTGCAGTCGACTGGATATCCACAACACCAGCTAGTTCCAAAGTGTTCGGATGTTTCACGATTATGATTTTATTGACTTTATACTAATTATTAACGCCCACTTAATTCGCAACAAACACTGAACGGTGATTTAAAATGAATATTCCAAGTAGCCTCTGTGCTTTTATAGGTTTCAAACTGTTTTCTGAGATTGTTGAATTTCAACAGAATCGGTGGAGTTATCTTGATGCCGCGTAACAAAGGAACAGTTTTGCATTTCCATTCATAATGTTGAATAATTTCTAAAAAGAATAATTTAAAATATTTTATAGCTTTATTTACTTATTTTTTTACTTCGGTAGTATAGTACATTCATCTTCCAACTTCTTCGGCGATGACAAGCATGTTGTATGATACCTTCGATGATACCTTTAAAACTTTATGCAGTTTAATATTCCATTAATAAATATTATATTAAATGTACACACGTAGGACAATAATAACTAATAACAAATGTTAAACAGACAAGATCGGTTCGTCTGTACATTCATTCGAAATCATTTTGAAGCTCATTTAAGATTATAAATTCCCAGTCGAGTACTAAAATAACCAGACTGAAAGGATTCAATCAAGACACTGTTATATTTTTCTACTTTTGCATAATGCTTGTTGCTCTCTAGTTATTCACCGCACGCAGAAACAACCTTTCCGTAACGAGGCTGACATTTAAACAACTGCCTCATAACTCGGCGCTCGTAAATATACCTCCACACGCGCAAGATAACGTCCAGTTGTCATTAACGCCTACGTGACGTTTGTTTAATGTTAACATACAAGTTCTATTCTCACTTTGTTCACTTGGTTTTTTTGCTAAACAAATATTATTGACTTGCTTATCTACTAACTAGCTGTGCCCACGGATACACCCGCATGTTATCTAAAATGAATTACAGTAGGTACAGCACAGACAACATTTTCCATTTATTCTTTCATATGGTATTAATATATTTTGGTTTTCGCCGTTTTATACACATAAACTCGAGCAGTGTTGAATTATTTTAATTTTTCGTTGTTCAGTAATCTATGCGTTCAAATGACATGCTGTGAAAAGACAAACTTTATCTTCATAAAATTTTCCCTGAAATATGCTTCGTTCGTAAGGACCAATATGACATGAAATCGTTTTTAATAAATGTATGCCTCCCGTGGTTTATGAATATCAATATTTGAGGCTATCTAACATTTGTAGCATCATTGTATTTACGTAGCCTATAGGATTTATCTGAACTGTGATTGCAATATTCTAAAAGAAATATTCTTTCAGCGGTTAGCAGCTTTATTGCATTAATGTAAATAATGTATTGTGTAGTGTTGTTATGTAACAAGGCATTGAGCAGTATTTTTCACCGATGGCCAAGATGATACCGTTACCGATATTGACTTTACTTTTAACTGTTTCTACTAGTATAGTACGTGCGAGCAGCTTCGAAAAGCTCTCATTGCGCGGGTAACTTAGGCATCTCTATCGTGGAGTAGACACTGTGATTATGAAATATTCATGAGAATTTTTTTCCTTAAAAGGCACGATGTAAAAGAGGACATTATCGACAGGCAGGAGTCGCTCCAACACCTCGCGACAGCGAGTTAACAGCTTACTCGCAATTCAACTGGGACCTCATTTACGTTCGACGAGAGCAATGTCCTTAGCAGGCGCGTCGGAGACTGCACGAAGTTAAAGATTAAAGGAGCCACGTTTTGACTGGTGTCATTTCACTTTCGTTGATAAATCGTAAAAGTACTAACTGTATCAGTAGTGTTCGTCAAGCTTTACTGTCAAGTTTCATTTGTCCTAAAACTCCTTGTTTATTTCAATGTTTACTTCTTTTCCTAAAAGTAACTGGTGAAATGTGGGAGTGTGCTACATTCTTCTGCCTACCTCTTCAGGGGTTACAGGCGTGATGTTACGTTGTTATGAATCACATATTGATGAAATATGGATAATAAATATTTTTCGATCTTATAGACATAATTAAAAAAAATTAAAAAATAATTAAGTATAAAGTTAGTTGAATGAAAAAAAGATAAAAACAATCAAATAAATATTTAAAATAATCAAACTGGAGACTTCTGGTTTTGCACCCAGGTTTTCTGATTATACAACTACCCGCTTTAATTCAGATTATATATACATATACACATGGCTCGTTCAAAGATATAGATAAGATATGACCATTGCAATCAAGATCTAATTTTACGACTTTAAATTGGGATATATTCTATCAAGTATGTAGTTATCTCAATATATCAAGCATGTAAATATATAAATTATGTATTTATCTCAAGAAAAATACGCCATATATTAATTTTATCATCTTTTGAATTTGTTTCTACAATTCAAATTGAATATTATGCTGGAGCTGTTAAACCATAATAATACTTGTGTATTCTTTATACTCGTTCATCAAACAGATGTTAAATATACACATTATTACATTATATACAAAGCTTTCATTCATGGAATGGTTTTAGAATGATATTGTAGTAGTTGAACAAGAAGCTAAGTTTGGGAGACTCGGGGCTCTAAATAAACAGGAATCTGTTTATACGTTCCACAGCGGACTCTACTTGGCGACTAGCTGAATTTAAATAATTTAAACTTCCCATATTAAATTATTAGTTTTGTACTATTTATAGTTACAATTACGATTTGATGTAAAATCTTTACACGTCCCACTGCTGAGTAATAATTCTGACGGCGATTCCGAGAGGCCTAGAGCATATCCCTAAGGTGGACTGACGCAATAATAAACTATCTACTAGTCGGCCCGCTTCTCAGATTTTTTAAATCGTTTAACAAATATTATTCAATGATAACAACTGAAACTTTATGCCCCACACTGCTTTTAGAGACCGGAAATGCTTCCGGTGTTACTAGGGTCCTTATAACCATGTGTCGACCATATTATAAATGGGCGAACGACTTGAAGTGCTTGTATGTTAGTTGAGACTGTCACAGCTCAACTAACTTCAACTTAAAACGTTTGAAAAGCTGTCGACGAACAGGCTGAAACACTTGAGCTTAAAGAGCCACATAGGTTTCCTATTGCGTATTGTACCTATTCTACTACATCGAGTACTCCGAGGAATTATTTGTTCTGGTACCCGTGTCAACCGTCTTCAATACCTCTACTCACCGGATTCGTTTTTGAACCCCGCAGTGCGTTTTGCGAGCCTGTTACCGTACGTATGCGTAAAATGTAGAATGAGCTTCATTTTGGGGTATTTATTGACAGGTGTGACGTAGGGTTTATAAGAAAGGCGTAATAAGAGCCCACCTTCGAAGCGGGCAAGATATGGGCGGCTCGTATATTGCCGGTGTCCACAGGCAACAGGGACCACTCACCAAGCCTGACCACCAGTTTGCTTAGCTAAGTGGTCTTTTAATCTGTACGTAGTTATTTAACAAGACATACTATCTCTTCCGTTTCTGTGTATCGAACTTGCATTTAAATTATCACGTTAAATGCGTTGTTGTGTATATATAAGTGATAACAATGTACGAGTATATAAGACCAATTTCGAATATTAATTATATGTACCTATGTATATTAAAAGATAAATCCGGAGCTCATAAAGAAGCTAGATCCTTAATATCTAGGACATCATATAGATATCAATGATTAATTTAATAGCGACACAGATAAAAAATCAATGTATGCAATTTTCAGCTGTGCCAAGTTGCGTCGACAGGACGGATAGTTTCGAAAGCGTAGCTCCAAATAAAGTGCACGCTGGAGCGTGAATAAGAGAGCTATCGAAGGTCTACGTACAAGTTAAACATTGTTTTTTCTTTTTATGTAATAATAGCTTCCTATGAACTGTAATAGTGGCCAATATTTAATATAATCATATTGATACTAGAGAGCTAAATAAAATGTAATTTAAATGTAATTGTAATATTTACAGTTTGTGCTATTGAGTGGTCTAGAGAAGTATTATTAACTCTGGTTTCAAGTACAAATTCAAATATCATTTATTCAAAATTGGTTCATTAGAACACTTTTTGTACGTCAAAACGAAGCTACCACCGCTTCGAAAAAAACCTCGCTATGGAGAACAAGCGGCAAAAGAAACTTCATAGGTCTGTCTTGTCTGTTTTGTTCAATTTCTGCTCAGAATCTTATTCTGTTCGGTTACGAAGCACTTTCGTTTTGGGTAAAGTTTCCAATTTAATAAAAATCAAAAATATAAAAAAATTGACTGCTTGCTTGGTCGTGTTGGTTGACTGCCGATCGGAAGGTCCTGGGTTTAAATTCCGAATCCGTTGTGACTATGATTCTGGAAATATGTCCGGTATATGGCAATAGGCTAACCAACTATTCCATAGTGGGACATAAAAATAACCGTTGAATCGTGGGAATGTACTACATTCCTCTTTCTACCTTTTCGGAGATTGCAGGTGTAATGTTACGTTTTATAAAGAAATTTTTTTCTGCGCAGCGCAACTCAAGCTTATACAAATCGCAATGTAAACGTCTTGAAGAGAAGTGAAGCGGCGCGCGGCGAGGAAATGATCGAAACACTTCATTTAAATCCGATTTAACCAATAAAGTATATTAAATACACTATATTTTTATCTAGAATCTTTTCTTTATTAAGTAACATTTAATTTTATTGTAATGAAAACTATAATTTAGGAGAATGAAAAATAGCTTCAGCAGTAATGGCAGAAATTTATCAATGAAAATCTTTTACTGATAGAATGAAAACCAGTGCACAAGGCACACGTTATAAAACCGCTAACATAATGAAAACAAACGCAGGCTTGTACAGTTTTCCGAAGAATAGTAAACAATTTCAAAGAGTACCGCGGCATAAGTGTGCCACTTACAGTTTAAGGTTAGAATTTTCGTGATCGTCTCTATTTTTGGCATGTTTACGTGAAGTATAACAACTTCACGTAAACATAAAACTCCATCGTGAACGTTGTATCGTAAAGTTCATCGACTCCATGTCTATATTTAGCTTCGGAAAATGAAAATGTTTATGGAAAAAAATCATGTGCTATTTGCAGTGGCCGCTTATTGCTCTTCGATAATCGTGTTAGAAAAACTTGAACGCTAGAAAACTTTTCAATGCGTCACGGGCGAATCCGTCGAATTGAAATGTTCACTCGATAAATATATCTTACCTATTTCTCAAAAGACGTCCGTTGTCGTATTGCAACTAAACCGCCTCTCAGTAGAAACTGTATTGGATGAAGTTTTATGACGCCCTTGCACTTTTCATTACATAAATATTCGTTATTTGATTTGCTTCTATTTTTAGAATAATAGTTTTCCAGGTTTCTGCTATCATCATACTAATGAGAAGCTGAAACCGCTTGAACGTTTCTGACCTTTACTAGAATTAAATTAAAAATACCCGTAACTAATTAAGATCCAAATGAAACGTAACGTATGCGCATAGAATGGTTGATGTGGATATGGCAACGAGTGCACGAGATGAGAGTGAAGTGTAAATTATTTCGGTGTGTCGGCGCCTGGCACCGGCTCAACGGGCCGCCGGGCTGCAGTACCGCGCCGTGTCGCCTACGTGTTCGATCCGAGCTTCGCCT
>DWDU01003461.1:0-11582 GCA_018245575.1 Jemadia suekentonmiller
ACGTAACTGGTGAAACGTGGGAGTGTTCCACACTCCTCTGCCTACCTCTTCGGGGATTACAGGCGTGATGTTACGTGATGATGTTACGTTAAGTAATAAAATAATGGTTATCGCATATATTCTAGGTAATCTTCGTACACAAAAATATTTTTGCGGGTTCTAATATAACTATTCAATAAACCGTAAGATACGGTGATTAAAGGTATTGGGTTATATTATTTGAACAAACTGATGTGTTGCTTGCTGCTATAATAATATGCATGAAAATTGTGAATTTGATTTTTTCTTTTCATTAATATTTATATTATGAAATAAAACGATCATGGCTGTTGAAATTGAAAAGTTCAATTGACACTTTCCAGGAAAAAGCCAAGCAAGGCGAAGCGGCGGAGGAACCCAAACCAGTAAGATATTAAATGTTGTTACTGAGCTCTAGGGTACCACTGTACACAATTTGAACGACTGTTCTGTTCAGTAAATACTGTGAGCCTGGTACTCCTGGCTCACAGTGCAACTGAACAGTCGTTCAAATTGTACTCATATTGTCCTTACCATCTACAGTTGAAGAGATTTCGTGTAACAAATGTGCCACTTGCACATGCACTGCTTACAGATACATTCCGTTTAATAATAAATTGTACACGTAGAATAATCAACATCTACATAATTATGCGCCGTAGTTAATACGCGGAGGGCTATGTATGCTATGAGAACTCCCGTAAGAAATAAGTGTTTGGTTACATGTTAAATAAACAACATTAAAACTGGCAATCTTATTTACAGGCGGGACTGCACTCTGCAGCTGTAGAGTGTGATAGGCTTGTGCTACTTCAATATGAAGCGTTGCATAACTACGCAAGGGAGGACCAGGTGCCGCGTTGTCCACGTGACGAACCGGAATCGGAAACGGATGCTTCACCTAAATCCCAAGGCAATGAGCAATAAAACCCATATTGCATTTTAGACACACTTAATCTACATATATATTCATTCCGCCCCGATTTCACGTACGGTATCGGATCATTTGTTTGTAATTTCCAAATAAACTTCATGTTACATAAATAAGTCGGGAAAAATATAGCGTTTCTCAAAAATAAAAATATCAAATGTAAAAATCTCAATATCTCAAATATCAGTATTACTAATCTCAATGGTAAATGTATCAAAACGTTTAAGTAAATTAAAATACTACAAGTATTAAACAAACTATGTGATGTAGGTTGCTGTGATATGAAAAACATCTTCAACATGACATACATATATAAAACGAGAAATATTCCAACCCATACATACATATACGTACATATTGTAAATACACTACGGGCGGTTAGAGGTTGTTGAACTGTTCTTTTATTTTTTAATAGTACACTTCAAAGCATAAACAACATTTCAAACATCAAACAACGTTACGCATAATGAACAGGGTGCTAATATATATTATACTTCTTATAAGTTTTTCGTACATAGATACGTACATACTATCAGAGTCAGTTATACTACACTTTAAAAACAACTTAAAACAATATTTTGTGAGGGTAAATCGGTACAAACATTTTATTCCGATCCTGAAAATCGTTTGTTCATCGCTCGTTCAGTCTTGTAATCTATCAATGACAGTGAAGTTCGAAATTCGTTTGATTCAGAAATGACTGCATTTTACGTGTAATTAAAATGATTCAAAACATCAGTTTTCTTTTGACTAATGTAATTTTTGTCTTTAACGGTCTGGAGCTTTTTAGTGGGGACTAGCGTAAGAGTTTCTTATCACAATTAACAATTGGTACAAAATTGATCGAATTGGATTGAGAATGTTGAGAATTTAAAACTTATAAGGGATTTTGAAAAGTTCTATTTTATTTCTACACTTCAGGTCAAAAGTTTGCAACCAAACAAACAAACATATCTTGCATAGTGTAGAATTAAGAATTATAGGTAGGTATTACATTTTAAACCAAATAAATCTACCATAGCGACGTGGGAGGTTTCGGCTCAAATGATTCCCGCACTTCAAGAAGTGAAAAAATATTTAATTCCAAAATAATATCTCCGCGTCCACGCGATTTGATAACAAAACGGGGCGCGCATATCAATTTCAGAAACAAGCTTTAACCTAACTAACAATAACGTTTATATTTATACTTATACGATGTGGAAATGGATTAGCACCTTACTCATATATATTTTACAATCCTATCCGCATTCTTACATGCACAGTATTAAAAAATTGGTAGTCGAAATATTTATGTATATGAAACCATCGCTTTTGTGTATATAAATCATCAAAGGCCTAAAAGTGTTTTGTACAGAATTTTAATTCAGTTAATTGTATTAGAATTGTGTTAAAGTTGTAATTATTCCAAACTTTTGACCTGCTGTCATTCTGTACGCCACGTACCTATGGTGGTTTTGAAATTCGAA
Organism: Jemadia suekentonmiller; assembly: GCA_018245575.1. Classification (NCBI taxonomy): domain Eukaryota; kingdom Metazoa; phylum Arthropoda; class Insecta; order Lepidoptera; family Hesperiidae; genus Jemadia; species Jemadia suekentonmiller. The sequence continues at coordinate 2,419 of DWDU01003461.1, forward strand.
TTTATGTATCAATATAGGGTCCAGTATCCACTTTAAGCTATTCTTACATTTTAAATATCGTAACTAGATGACTGATTAGGTACTGTAATTTGTCACTGAAATGGTAAATCGCACAATTTTATCTTTTACAAATAACACTGCACAATTAATGATAACACACCATATAAACCATAACGTTTTTATACACACATTCATTATCATACATCATCATTAAGAAATATCATTTCCAAGTTTTCAATAAACTGATCTGAAATATATATATTTAAACAGTAATTGCTGTTTCAACAAAAAATTACTACCAGACGTTTGGAAGTAATTGAGGCTATAATTAAACTCTTCTAGTAAATGTGTAAATTAAAAAAAAAATGGATACGTGTTTGCGAGACGAGATATTTGTAAACGTTTTAGTCGCGATTACGGTCGACTTGGGAGCCCTTGCGTAGTTCTACAACTGGCGTCAGATAGTGTCATCTTTCATGCTATTTTTATTAATTAAAATCAAAATAGCATGTAGCGTCGAAGCGCACTCACGGGAAGCTCTTAGTGACTGCGCTCACTATTTGATATATTTATGAATTAATGATTGAATGATTGATTGAATGAATATAATGCAAGCAGTATATTCATTTATGGATTTATATTCATATAACAGTGAGTGCCCCTTCGACGCTTCTTAAAAATATAAATACTATATTATAAAATTATTGTTAAATTTTACAATTTATTTAATTTATTGATCTATTAATAATAATCTATTGACATTAATTTTAAATACGCTCGATAGTTAAGTGGACTCATGACTGTATACAAAATGGCAACTATTTTCATAGAAACGGACTGGATTATTTTATCTTGTGTTCCTAATTTATAAATAAGAAACTGTCGATATTATGAAACGGTTGGAAACTCTTTTATTGTTTAAGAAAATCTCTCTCTTGGCCATAATTGTATTAATCGTGTAATCATATTTTATAATACATTAGCTGTATTTTTCCTCAAAACGAAAAAAAAAACCCAATAACTACTATTTTATAATGTACAGGGATCTCGGTTGTACTTTAGATCAATTTATTTTTTACTCAACGTTCTTAAACTCTATATGGGTGTCCATTTTAAATCCGTTTAATTTTTGGTCATCTCACATTAATATATGAATAATCTTTACACTTCTGATTTTCTTAGCTCGGAGCAGTACTCCCAGTACATAGCTTAGACTACACACAAATATATATTTGTTGTTATATTTGTATACAACGTACTGTATAAAATATTTTTTGCAACATAACAGTATTTAAATGTTTTGTTTAAGTTTTAAATAATACTTCAACTGACTAGAAGACGTAGACGTACTTACCTCGAAATACTCGTATGTTATCTGGGATGCGTATAATTTCCACACGTGCTAATAATTTCCACAATATTTTATAAAGTTTGGGACCTAAATTTGACCAATAGTTTGTAAAAAAGCATTTTTATTAAATATATCCACAACAGTCTGTGTGGAAAATGGAAATCGAAAAATGGATTTAAAAAATACATCATTGATCCTTTTAAGCAATCTATTAAAAATGTTTTCCTAACAAATTTTAATGACATTTAAAAAATATTGTGTCAGTATTCGGCCAAACTACGGCTTACTCGAAAATTACGTATGCCCAATGTTGGAGGTAACACGCGTATTGCTTATGATTTTTTAAATTTTTGTATCGAGTAATATTTATTTAAATTTTATTATTTGTCCCAACATAGATTACGGAACCCAGCTAAGAGATCGTTGTCTTTACTTTTGATATAACTATTTTAAGTAAATCTTTTATGATGATTAAGATTTTAGCATTCTATTTATAATATAGTTATATCGTTCTAAAATAAGGAAATCACCTGGAAAATTTACCGGAAGTTTTGAAAATTGCTAATTTTACAGTCTTTGTCTTACCGACAGTGACGGCCAATAAAATATCATCACAATATTTTTTGAGGAGTTGTTTTTATGTATGGACCTTCTGTTTTGGTCATCGGTCCGTCCTGACATAACAGACGTTCTTGGAAATTCCGCTCCAGATAAGAATAAATGTATTGCAATCGTCAGAGGCTATTCGTCAAAATGTGTGTTGATGTGCACCTTAACGGCTGTCGTACAACCAAATTATTGGTTATATAAAAATAAATATTGTTACATGCATTGCATGAAACTTTTTCTTGTATAATAATATTTTGTGGAAATGTTGCTTTCATAAAATGAGTTGGGATATATTATCAAAGACCTGCTTTGGCTGAGGGCGTCATTTTTCCAACACAGCGGCACGAGCGGCTACGATACCGAGGTGTCAAAGTTGTGATAAGAGCATATGGAATTATATAAAATTAACGTAAAAAAAAATAACAATTAAGTATAAAATTAACAATTTTCAAAATTCTCGGAAAAGTTCCCAGGTATAATTACCAAATGTAGGGACTATTAATACATTTATGTGTATGGTAAATGTGTAAAACTGAATCAAAGTTGCATCATAGTATTTTTCTAAGCACAAAAGTATTGATTGATCGCTGTGCGTAAATTAAAATTTCATACATTTGATTCATGGTCATGTACATAAGATGTCTTTATGGTGCACCTTTGACAGTACGCCAAATAATACTATAAAACAAACATTTTAATCTACTATTTTCTATACTATAAGCTTTATATATTACATAATTATCTGTCTATTAATCGCTAAAATAATAATTGGTAAAAAAAAAAAAAAAATTGGTGTCTAAGTAAATAACCGTTTTGAATTTTAAATGTTAGCTTTAAGATTGATAAAGCCGATACATGAGGCTAGTATTATTAAGTGGTTTATGACTCGTCAAATTATCCCACAGTAATCTCACAGCGTGGCCCAATTTCAGATGGAGTGCGTTACATCACCCTTGTGTCTGATATCTGGTGTCACTGTCCTATAGTACAGTTCGGTCCACTGTCTTATAATAAGCAGTGTTCGCGGAGAGTACAGTCGAGAGCAGTTGAAATTAATACATAAGCCGCTTAAATGCAGCGGGAAGGTGTTTGTGCCCGTGTTGCACTGGGGTTTCTTGGCGCTTCTTCTTGTCTGCTATAACGTGTTTCGAAGTCGCCGTAGAATCCCATTTTTTAAGGGTTTTAAGTAACGTTTATGTTGCCGTGCATGCTTAAATTACGTCGTAAAATAGATTATTAAATTGAATCTATGTATATCTTCTATGTATGTGTATTCGAATAAATAAATGTCAACAGATGTTTGTTTCATTAAATTAACCCTTATGGTAGTTTGAAAACGTTCCAAAATTCGTAGTATGTAGTTGTTTTGTAGGTATTTGTTATTCACAAGTACTTAAATTACGCTGAATCGCTCACTCGTTCACTTACGCGAATACTTATACGAGTAAACTATACTTACACACACACGCACGCAATACAATAAATTCTTCTAAGTTTGTATGTTCATATACAAAAAGAGCATTGAATATAATTTTTGTTTTATTTTAGTTGTATTATTTTTGTTTTCTACTAGTCAGGGTACAATTTAAATAACTAGTAGTAATATCACGTATAAGTAGTAGTGTCACCAAGAAATCCTAGAGTTGTGACGTGTACTGCCTTTGTCAGATACTTGGGAAAACGGTGACAATGTTGCTGCAAGGCTTCCAGGATGAAGTTATTGTTAAATGAGTAATTGTGAGCAAGTAACCAGGATAGAGGTAATCACTGAGTGAGGTTTTCGGCGAGTTCTGGTACATCAACAGCAAATATAAAGCGTACCTATGTCATTTTGTCCCTATACTACTAGGGCTACACTACTCTGTCCATCTCTTTTCGGAATTGCAGCCGTGGCGTACGTGAACGCATGAAAAGGTGAACGCTTCCTTTATTCAAAGAAATATGATTTTAAACCGTTAGATTGATTAAGACTTAAGACGTTATTTAAAATCAACAGGATTTTTAGGAAAGATATCAACTAACATTAACGCATTCATATTCAGGCTGAGTGTAAAATGCTAGTTTCAAATTGATTGATTTATTTATTTATTTACCATTCTCAAATCAAATAACAAATACTCAATACATCAATTCACTTCCTAAAGCAATCGTAATGCACCATAGAGAATGATGGAGCGTACGACGCGTGCGAGGAGGCGGCGGACTTTGTCTATCGGGGCCCCAACATTTGGCAACAGCCTTTTAAAGACGTGGTCAGCATGGGGATTATAGGTATAATGGGATAATGGGGATTATGGGTATGAGGCCTATGTCAGGAATTGCAAAAGGCTGATGAACGAACGAATGATGAACGATGATGTCAAACCCCTTATATGACCTGCCCATTGCCACTTCGGCAAGCTAATCTTTTGAGCTATGTCGATTGTTTTAGTTCTTTGTTGAATATTCTCATTTGGGTTCGTATCCCGTAGAGAAGCTCCGAACATAGCTCTTTCCATAGTACATTACACTTGCAATGCAAGGAAATGCACTGAGGATTGAGAAGAAATTTGTTCACATTCCCCTACTGCAATATCTTGCTAGAGGCGGAAAATATTCATAGATATAAGGTTAACAGCACACTACGTACTATATTGGACTTATAATGATATATTTCATTTAATTGTCACTAACAATGTTGGTAGTAATTCTTTATATTTCATTAAAGGTCAATATTACCTTACACGTAATTTTGAGAGACAGCTAAATCTTTTTTTTTGGACATTTCAGTTAAAAAGTTGGCTAATACATCTGCTTCTTTAGAGCAGTCCTTTGAAATGTCAATTATTTAACCTAAATTAAATTATAACTAATCTAATTCTTTTGAGCGGCCTCCTGACATTCCAATTATTAATAATTTGACATTGAATAACAACATTTGTGTTTCAAATAATTTAAATTAGTTTCTAAAAAAACAGAGGTAGCTCTGTACCTCTAGCTATAATTTGTTACATTCTTCATTAATTCAGTTGGCTTAAAAACCAAATCATTTATATAACACATGGTATCACCAAACCCATATAAAAATACTAATTTTAATTCACTAAATTGTATTAATCTGGTTCATCAAAACTTTTTTGCCTGATAGGGGGCAGGCAACTAGAGCTGGAATTATTCACGATCTCTGAGAATATTAGTATTATGTGTATTACTGAACATTGGCTAAAGGGGGACCAGCTCATGTTTAATTTCAGGAAGCACCGGTAGGAAGTGCATTCTGCAGAGTCAACACAATACATGGTCTGTCACTTATTCTATTAAATAAAAATCTTAATTTCAAGGAACGGAAAGATATCGTGTCTCTCTCTTGTAACACTCTGCGTTCCATCGAATTAGCATGTGTACAACTTGAGCAACTCATTGTTATATGCGTATACAAACCTCCCTCTGCGGATTTTAAATTATTTTTGGAAACAATGGATGAGGCCTTAAGCAAACTTACGAATTCAGGTAAGTCTTTGTTAGTTTGTGGGGACTTTAATGTTAACATTCTTGAGAAGTCAAGTCCCCTTTGTAATTTATTAATTATTTTTAAGTCCCATACCTTACATCCTTTGTTTATCGAGCCTACTAGAAGAATCCTTACAACGCCTACTTGTTTGATAACGTACCCATTCACAGACATTGTTCCTTGCCTTAGAAGTATTATCAAAAAATTAGATTTTGTCAACTCTGGCCAGTTGGTTAGGTTTTATGGTATCAAAAACCAGGTAGCTAAGAAAACTATTTCCATTGTACCAATAACTGTCACTCGTTTGGAACGTATGAGAGTTAGTTTAATGAGTAATTTATTAGTTTTGAATTGTGAATTAGACCCTAATTTATTGTATAATTCGTTTTTTAATTCTTTTCTCCGTCAATTCAACTCAATATTTACTTCCATGGAGATTACTATTACTGATAGGTCATTATTAAATAACGAAAGTAGTTTAAGTTACTTCTTATTACAACAGCTATCTGCCAGTGAAAGTCCCATCAAAATCGGTCCAGCTGTTCCAGAGATCACAACAGGACACACAGAGGAGACAGACAGTCAGACAAAAATGGTAAAAAATGTTATTTTGGTATGTGTACTGTGTATACATACATGTGCATTTAGTAAAAAGCAGTTAGTGCTTATTTTAAAAGAAGCAGTAGCACACGTATGTTATTAGTAGTTTATACGCCGCTTCTTGTCCATAGCGAGGCATTTTCCAAAGCGGTGGTAGTATCATTTTGACGTACAAAAAGTGTCGTAATTAATAAACTTTGAATAAATAATGTTTGAATTTGAATTTGATAAACCATTTTACGCGAGATAATATCTTTTTTTATCATCATCATCATTTTAATCAATAAATGTGACTAAGTTGTTGTGGCAACAATTTATGTACTTTATAATAATAATTGTGAGTTACAAAGTCATGCGAGCGTTGCACAAATGTGTAATTTTCGTCGGAAACCAGGTCTCATTGTAATAAAGAACAACACTTCATTATATAAATGATATATTTTTGTTTCTTTGAAATTGATATGGAAAAAAGTGTTTTTAATACATTTACATAATAGTTATCCAGCTTTAATGCATTGAGTGACTGTGTGACAACTAATCCACAATAGATGACAAATTTAATGGCAGAAAATATAAAATTTGCCATTGTCCTATGTCTACCGCCAATTACCGCCAATTTCGCATAAAGCCTTCTATAGCAATAAGTAATAAAAAACAGCTCATTACGCTTTAAATAATAAAACAAACGTGGACAACATTTTTTTGTTGCCTCAGTTGAAAACGCTTTCGTAATGTAAAATAGTACATGTCGACAATATGTTACTTTACATTAACGTAACTTTTTCAAAAAACGTCCCGGCCTCGTAAAGCATTTTTGTTTTATTTTAACTAAATACATAGCAAAACTAACATAAATTAAAATTAATTTATGTTGTTTACGCAGATTTGAAAATTATACCCGTAACAGCTCTCAACCCGTAACAAATAAATGAGTCTACAAGCGCGCTACAATATTATGTATGTATGTCTAAAAACGCTTAAGATAATAAAATCAATATTAATATATAAATAATACAGAATTGAATCATAAATTGGAACATGCATCACAAATATAGTCATCACAAATATACCATGACAAATTCTTGTAAATAAATAAACCTAGAAACCTAGATACCAATATTTTATAACATACAAAAATTTTCACTGGAAGATTGTTGGTAATTTTTTTTAAACAGTCAAATTTGGTACCTGGTCATGCAGCACCTGATATTTGGAGCTGCATATAGGGCGAGAGAATATGCATGAATTTGGTCTTGTCTTGTTGAAGTTTATTATTATACAGTTATTGTGTGCCCGTTTGCAAATATTATTAACAGTGGTGTTGCGTGGGTGTTAAAGTTTGCCACCCTATTAAAAGATTACATGTTTTGGCGTACGACAATCATGTCGACGAAACAAAAGGGTCATTACTGCCGAGCCCTTTAAAAGCTTATATGGTTTGGCGTATGACAATGACGTCGTCGAAAAAATCATAAACAAATATTACATTATTTGAATGTTAGAAGTAACGATATAATAATACAGGACCATAAATTAGTATTGTTAATTTTTTAGAGAGCACAATTTCAAAAATTAAATAAATTTACGCAATAGAAGTTTTATTTACCAAATTACACGGCACTGGCTACATAAAACTGTTGATATATTTGCTTGTCGTCATGGAGGCTGATATACCATATCCGCTATGGCTGAAAACAGCCTAATTCTCCTTATAAAATGAAATAAAGCAACGGTTTGCTAGAATAAAGTCTCCATTACCACAGTCGAATCGATAAGTCTGAAGTGTAGCCACCATACTGATATAAAGGTACAGTGAGACCTGATAAACGAAAATACTCAAAACCCCACGAGCTTTATTGTGTTTCACTGTAATGTACGAAAATAACTAACATAAGAAAAGCTTATTATTTTGTGATCGCCCTAATGAATCTCTGAGGGCTGATGAGTGAGGGTAGTATACTGTTTGCCCAAAAGGATTACAGAAAGTATATACAAATTGTTATTCAACAATAACAAGAAGGTCTACCTGTTGAACGGGTTCTCTTAAGCCTCGAAAGGCTCATGAAAATTTTCCGTTTTCAACTACGTAAGGGCTCGTACATAGTAAGAGGTATTAAATAATTAAATAATTCAATAAATATTTCTGATCTACAACTGCGTCATAGCAAAAAAAAGTAATCATCGTGACATGAGATGTTCTTTTTTTAATTAAGTGAACATTGAAAAAACTTAACACTCTCTTCATACATGCACGCCGGATTTGAGATTTTTGACTCCCCATCATCCTTACCACAGTGCGTGGCTCATTCACACCAGTGGCTGACATATGAACAAGTTAATAATTATTAAATTTTTTGTAATACCATAAGTTTTATAGATGTAAAATACGAAAATTTCAAAAACCGATAGACAATGACTTACTTGACTTAATGACTTGTGGCCCTTAGGTGAGGCAGAGGGTTTCTACAGTGCTTCGCCATCGCTTTCTGTTTTGGGCAGTTGGTTTCGTCTCGGACCACGTCACCCCGATTACCTTCAGTTCCGTTGCCACTGAACGTCTCCAGTTGTGTTTTGGACGGCCACGTTTTCTTTTCCCTTTCGGTGTTAATTCTAAGGCTTGCTTTGGAATGTATTCGGGGGCTCCTCTTAGGTTCTGGCCAATCCAAGTCCACTTGCGATGTCTAATGTGGAGACCAATCGGCGCCTCGGAGCAGATATCCCACAGCTCTTCATTTGAGATCTTTTTGGGCCAGTAAATATTGAGGATCTGCTTAAGGCATCGGTTGACGAAGACCTGGATACGATCCGTGATGTTCTTTGTATTCCTCCACGTCTCGCGCCCGTGCAGTAAAACAGTCTTCACGTTAGAGCGAAATATTTTTAATTTCGTTCCCCGACTCAGTTTACTGAACCGTCACAAGGTTAGCAGTTGCCCGAAAGTCGCCTGAACTTTGGCTACCCTGGAAGTGATGTCCTCTCCCGTTCCTCCAGTCTTCGACACAATGCTGCCAAGGTAGGTAAACTTCTGTACTCATTCTATAGTCTATAGGTTCCGAGCCTAGTATCAATGGTGTTGAGTTTCTTCCCTCAGTACGCATTTCCTGGGTCTTCCGT
>DWDU01003462.1:0-11582 GCA_018245575.1 Jemadia suekentonmiller
TGCCCGATGCATGGCAATAGGCTCACCACCTATTCCATATTGGGACGTAAACGTAACTGGTGAAACGTGGGAGTGTTTTACACTGCTCTGCCTACCTCTTCGGGGATTACAGGCGTGATGTTACGTTTAATATAACTTATATAGTGTATCCGAATTTCAGGTGGGTCGTCAACAGCAGCTAGAGGTCCCTCTGGTGTCCTTGGAAATTTGCGAGCGTATCTTTGGCGCGACCGTGCCGGTACATGAGAGTCAGCTGTGCGCGGGCGGGGAGGAGGGCCGGGACGCGTGCTCCGGGTTTGGCGGCGCCCCGCTGCTCGTCAGTAGGGACGGACAGTATGTGCAGGTGAGGACACGTTAAGAGCCGCGTTGTTGATACTGGGAGAGGGGTGGAGAAGGAAGGAGGGAGGGGGGGGGGTTAGGAACTTCTTTTCAGCTGATTCGTTGTAAGTTCGGTCGTATTTTTTGATGTTCACCACGTACGAGAGTATATAAGACAGTAGCTGAGGACACCGCGAGGTGTCGCCTCAATATGGAAAACCTAAATGTCATTCCAGCAGTGATGGTGATGGCGGTGACAGATGCATCTGTAGTAGTAATTTAAATCACATAATACAGGAGTTTATACAGTACATGCCCATTTTGTTAGCGTAAAAAGATAAACATCAAGAAAGAGACTTGCTAAAACAAGCTGTTGGAAGGTTAATGCTAAAAGCTTATTTATGCTGGAACAATGACCATATGAGCATATACGGAACTTAGGTAAAAAAAAGACAATGCATGAATTTAGGAGACATTTTCCTAGATATCAATTAAACGTTTTAATATGGTTAGCTAAGGGCTAATACCGAGCAACAGCATCAGAACAGATATACGTAAGTGCGATACGTGCAATTTTTCTTGCATTAACTTGCCTGTAGATTTAAATGATGTTACGTTTCATTTAAAAAAGATAAACATATGACAGAGCAACGGATTTTGCTCGTTTTAAAACAAAATATATGTAAATATTGAATGGATTTGAATGATCTTTCAGGTTGGAATCGTATCTTTTGGCTCCGAAAACTGTGGCAGCGAAGGAGTTCCAAGCGTTTACACGAATATCGCGCATTATCACAAGTGGATCGTTGACAATTCCCCCGCCAACCTCACATAGCTGTGACCCCCACTAAGCAGTACGATACGGCCAAATAAAGTCAGCTGGTCCATTTTCAATGTTTTACAGTAACATAATAGTAATCTAGTGAAACTATGAGTCTAGAATATCCGTACAATATTTAAAATTTACGTACAGAACTTTTTTTGTTAATACATATTTTATGGACTGAGTACCTGGCACGTACCATCCAGGCTACAGTATTATTTGTTTCCTTAAGAATGCAACATTGTAAAAATAAGCGTGTGTATGGAGTAGACAATATAATAAAATAAAGTTATGAATAAAAAAAATTTAGACTTCATTCCAACAACACTACCGTTACTTCATTTCAACTATTTATATATTCCTAAAGCTAGCCAGGAATTGTAGCAAAACCAAATTATTTTCCTCAAATATCCTTACTCTATAGTAATGAGAACAATGCCTAACATGTGTCTTGCTAATTTGTATGCATCAAATAATACAGCTTCATGTTTAGTCTCATATATTTTATTTCAAAGCAGGTTAGCAGATCGAGCCGGTTTCTGCATGACGTGTCGTAGGGCTATGTTATTGTAGTGGCGAGCGCACGGCGGCATTTCCGGCTGCATCGAGCATATAGTTCCGAATAGATCTATCTGAGCGTTATCCTGTATTTCTTGATCGAATATCTGTGGGCAGACAATGTTAGTGAAATTATGAAACCGGAAAACTTAATTGTTAACAAAGATAATGTACCTAATTCGTATGCGTGATAAAAATCAGTGATGGCCTAGTGATTTAAATTTGGACCTCTGGCACCCGGAGCGCAAATTTCTTTACAAAAAATATACGTTTTAGGATTAAATATCACTTGCTATAACGTTGACGGATAAAATCGTGAGAAAACCTACGCACTTCAGAGTTCCAAAAAACATATTCTCTAAGGCGTATGAAGTCGACCAATCCATTCTTGCCTTCGCATGCTGAGGAGACCCGTGTGCCAACAGCGAAACGATAAAAAGGTTCGGAAGAATGTAATGCATTGAGTAGCGGGTGATATCGGCTGCACAAAGCCGGGTTATTGTAACAAAATGAAAAGTCTTAGCGGTTATTAAAGCTGCTCCGCTTTTTGTTTATGTGCTATTCTTTTCTCACATCCGTCACATATAACTCAGCAAAGTGCATTTGCTGTGTGAGCAACAGATACATACTTTCACAATCGTGAATAAGAAATCGGACGACTATGACGCGAGAAATTTTCCGTCGTGTGATCTTAAGCAGTTTTTGTTCTACATAATTTCTAATCTTTGATTGACGACAAAGCTTATGGTATTTTATGTAGTATTGAATTGGCAAAGAAATATTTTCCTACTATTGAACGTCTGGTGGTTAATTTAGCAATGAAGTTATTTTTCAAAACAAATGAAGTAGACATTAACAAAGATATTTGGAAAAATAAATATTATATATGTATTTTTACTAATTTTATTTTTATCATATATTTCTTACCCCGTTGATAGTGACGGTTGGTACAAACGATGGTCTGACTAAACTCGTGAAGTATTCAGATTCGAGTTGCAGAATCGTTCCTTTGCCTTTCAACACGCATTCTTCTATTTGGTTTTCCGATAAATTCGCTTGGCGAGCGCACTGGAAAAAAATCGCCCCGTATTTATGTACATATTACTCGTAATGCAAAGCGATAGTAAGCAAAAGATTCTTCTCGTTAATAACAAATACACCTATAAATGTATGTCACTTTATAGTTAGGGCAAGTAAATGTAATTATGTTATAATTGTACTATTTGAAGTAGAGACACAAAGAGGTGTCGATATTAATTTATTAACAAAAATATTTTATTTCTTGTCAAAATTTATAAATTACCGTGTTAGTAACTATGCACGGTATTGATGGAAACAATAATATTATTTCACTGCACTTGGTTTCATTCCTGCTGAGAATCTAAGGATTTAAGAAATTACCAGAACCAGTAAAGATTGAATATTTGTTGGTGTTGGAAATGGCTATCAACATAAGTATCATCAGTTAAATGCCTGTATTGAAGAATATTTTTTTGGTCAATTGAAGTCAATCAATCAATTAACTAGATGTAATGACGCGCATAACAATATCATATCACCTGAAGATCTCCCTGCGAGCCGGCACCGGTGGCCATCTCGCAAGCTACATACTCCAGTCGCTCTCTATCGCTCGTGTGTTTCAAGTGGAACAAGCTGCAGTCCTGGACCACGTTGCCGAGACACTCAGAGGTGCCGTGCTGACACTCGAAACCATTGTCGCCGTAGTTAATACTCTGGAATTCAAAAAATAATAATTCACATATTTCAAGACATGACTGACATTTCAATTCCTATACAAAACAATTATCAGATTTATAGACATGAAGTTTTTAATAAGACATTTTCGCTTGAATTCGCTTTAAGGAGTTGCTCGGTTTCGGAAAAATACGTAACAAGCTCCCTATAGTTGTAGGCAAACATTTATAGGTGCGTACCTACATGACATATACAAGCATTCGTTCTGCGTTATGTCCATCGATCTTTTTATCACTGACCTTCACTTGAATGTTCTACGGTCTTATGCCCGCAGTAAAGTTTCGTTCCTACAACAAACTGCCATATATTCAGGGATGTACATTAAGCCCGATCAAATACTCATTTCAATTTCTCGACTAGTGAAAACCAATAAATCGTATCAAGAATAAAATAAATATACCCTCGATTTTCCAAACGGCACGAATTGCAGTTTTACATAGCCGTGCAGTTTCTCCATAGCGGGCTGCAGTTGATTCAGGACAAAGTGCCTGCTGTCTGGACAGTTGCTTTCGTAAAATACAGACAAAAGTATCTGAAATCAACAACGAAACTTAAAAACTTGGTCTCTTTATATCGATTTATATTGATTAATGGGTTGACGATTATCTGTGTGAGGGCAGTAAGAATACATTCCCGTACCCCGTACTGGGATTAAGAGTGTCAGAAGAGGCGATTAAACCCATCACTGGCAGATCGAACTGGACTGCAATAAGCTGGAAATGATAACAATGCATAAGCTGATCGATTAATGGCGTAATCGATTAATAAGTTGATCGGTTCACGGCTTTACCGAACACTCGTATTGTGTAACCAGTTAACATTAAATACTGTTCTCTAATGTTAGGGAGAACTGATCACTTGGTACCATCGGTTCATTTCTCTATAACAGAAGACGATGCAGGATCTTTTATATAATAACTTATTAGTAGTCAAGAGACCATACACTTCATTAGTTACTATTATAAACACTTTAATCTATAAACAATTTGTGCGAAATTCGGTACTCATTGTTTGTATGAAGATACAAGAAATAGCTTATAATTAACCACTAATTATACTCTCAATGATTCAATGGTTAGTGAATTTGAGTTAAGGCTGCAGAACTACTTTTACTGCTCTACATACTATACGAGTATACTGACCTCGCTTACAGTACGGTACGGTACATCGAACCTCGTTAATTTAATGCAGTCTGTATTACACAAGGATTATTTAGTTAATATTTACAATATTGATTTTCTGTAATACTTAAAATTTAGTTCAATATCAACATGTTATGTTAGCTTTGTATGGATATTAATTGTTACAGAAGAAAAAGAAAATAACAGTAAATCCTTAAAATTAAATAACTTTCAAGTTTTTAATGTACTTTCAATCCTTAACTTAATTTTCCAAATTTAAAGTTTCATTCTACATTATTGACTAAACAATTTGAAATATTTCTTAAATGGAAATCATAATTGTATCATAGATAAAATAAATTGCATCGTAATTAAGTTTTGTTTTCACTTTAGATTTTTTAACAATTTCAACGCATTTGATTCGCTAACCGATGTTAAATATGTATATTCTCGTAGCTGAAAGAATGATAATATTCACTGTGGACTAAATTAGCTACGACTTTTCAGGTTATTCATATTTCAATTTACACAAAAATGGATTCTATTCATTTCTGAGCGCGGTTTGGTCACGGTCAAGCTGCTGGCGTTGTCTGAACATGCGACGCTGCGGGTAATAATAGTGTTTTGTTATGAAATTACTATTTTTGTATGTTGTGTTTGCAACTTGCCTATATACCTAGATATATCTCTATACTCGATATATACAATTTTAATGGTGTTTGGCACGCAAATGATATAAAGCCTTCAGCTAAGAGTACATTTCATTACAGATCGAGCAATATTACAGAGAACTGATTTTTCTGTTTGTAATTCAACAATATTGACCTTAAAATATTTTTAGTTCATTTCACTTGGTTACGTACTTTCTTATCTTATATAATCATCGTCAATTATAATTATATTTCTTGTATTTTCATCCAGTGGCCAGAGCAGAAGAAACAAACAGGTCGGTAAAAATGAGACAGATCATTCTGTATACGAGATAGACATTAATATACTATCGAATGTATTCTGTATTACACAACAATTATTCTATGTAAGTATTTTTAATATATGTTGAACGAACGTATTCCTTAAAATATACAAGTTACTTATAATTATACATATTCTGTATCATTCATATCATTCCGGGTCGTGTTCAACAGTGGAATAATGAAAGCCTAATGATGAAGCCTAATGTATGAAGTAATAACAGTAAAATACAGATCACTACGTAAAATGTACACAATGAAAATACATGTATGGCATAATATATGTATATTC
Source organism: Jemadia suekentonmiller (assembly GCA_018245575.1). NCBI lineage: Eukaryota > Metazoa > Arthropoda > Insecta > Lepidoptera > Hesperiidae > Jemadia > Jemadia suekentonmiller. The sequence goes on from DWDU01003462.1 coordinate 5,839, forward strand.
ATACATTCGGTTATAAAAGACCTTTCAATAATAAATATATTTTAAAAATATTATGATGGAAATCGAGTTCTTACCTTTTGTTGTGTTCCGCTGACCACTGATCGGTTGATTATTGAAACGACAAATAACAATGCAGCTTGTATAAACCACAGCATTTTCATATTTATTTTTACAAAAGTACGTCCTTATATTTTCCACTATTTCAAATATTACAAACTTACAGACCGCTGTCAAGTACGCACGTACAATGCATTACAAAACTTTTCTTATGTTACTCTACAATCAATCAATACAACACACTCTACACTACAAATACACTTCAATGTATAGACGACATGTGTTACATTTGTGTAAACACTGTCAATTTTGAAATTACACTGCTTATTGTCACACCTGCTTCGCAACGACTAACGTAAAATAGTACACATTCGTATAAGTATTGAACTCAGCTCGACGTACGACCACTTCCAATTCCACCTTCAACAACTTAAATTGTTATTCCATTATGATAAAATTTTGTTCGATTCGTTTAATGAATATTTCAATTATGTTTTATTAATTATCCAATAAGTTTTTATTTATTAATAAGGTAGTTAGATTAGATTATTCATCGTGATAAAAACTTATAATTATGGACATATTTGATAATTGATTTTTTTAAGATAAGGTCGTATAAGGTACTCCTATGTTTATTTAAGCTTTCATGAAATTTATCTTAATTTTAATATGTATATGTGGACTGATACTTCTCAACAGTATATACAACATACATAAAGATAAACACCCATTAATGTTTTTCAAATAGGTTATTTTTGGATGGTTCAGTGAGTAGAGGAAGATTGGGGAATTCAATTTGATGGAAAACATCATGTTCCTTCATCTGCATTTAATTCTGCCGTCTTAATATCTGTACATATTACCTATTGCAGACATTATAAGGTTACGTAATACCCCGCGTGTATATCTCCGAAGGATTAGGCAGAGAAGTGTAGTACACTCCCACATTTCACCAGTTACGTTTACGTCCCACTATGGAACAGGTGGTGAGCCTATTAGCATGCACCGGGCATATATCTAGACTCCGAGCCACTACTAGAAAATTAAACTATAAATTCTAGTTAGAAAAATGCAATAATACCCGATCCGGAATTTGAACCCAGGACCTCTCGATCGGCAGCCGCGCTCACAATCACTCGACCAACGAGGCAGTCATCCAAACCAATTATTACAGGTATTAAGTATTATTTGTTTATGTTTTGTAAGGAACTTACGTTTACGAGAGTTTTGACTGCAACCAGCTGATATCTTCGTGGCCATATCTCACTCGCAAGTGGCAAGTGACTGGAACCTAACAAATACTTCATCACATTTTTTTGGGGCAAATATAGCTTTGCATTTTAAAAAATCATTGTAATCTGGACGTATATAGCGTAAACGAGAGTCACAGATAATATTAACATCCAGTAAGGCTGTATCAGGTACACTGCGTACATTATTAATAGCAATACTATTAAGAAGTATACTATTTCCATTAAATTTTGTATTCGAATTGCATTTTACATATCTTTTTGCATATTATCTATGTCATATTTACATTTACAACAATAATGACGGCAGTCTCCTTGACAACTCATATTAAGGTTGTACTTGTTACTGTCATATCGATATTCTTTATAAATGAGTATCACTACATAGTAAGATTTTACGTAACGTAACATCACGCCTGTAATCCCCTCTGTAATCGCCCGCCTGTAATCGCCTGTAATCTACCTCAGGCAGAGGAGTGTAGAACACTCCCATGTAGAACACTCCCTAGATTTTACGAACTGCTAAAGTTATCTTTTAATCGGCCCTATTTGCATTCTTTGTTAACTATGTAGTTTACGTTAAAGTATCTTTTTTCCAGTAATGTACTTTTTAAGGGAACCACAGTGGTCATTTACAGTAGTCATAGGATATCTTTATGCACTATATATAAGCACAATATACTTACCAAATTAATATGAGCTAAAAATTTGCTATTTTAAAAAAAAGTTACTATCAAAGTGAGATCAATTAAATCGGTTATAGTACTTGGGCGAGATGTCGAGGACCGTGACTGTAAATTAAAAATTTATTATAGGTTCGTGAAATTTAATTCTGACTATACTAACAGTTCTCACGTGTTCTCGAAGTTGCCGTTACGCTCAGCGCAAACATCACACAAAACCTTGTAACTCATTATGACAATGATTTTCTAGCTAATCGCTTATTCTTTTGTACGTACGGATCAAATACGACACATGTAGGTTTCCTAGATCCGACAGTCGAACTTTCAGTGGAATAACCTCGCAGGATTGTTAGGTCTTCTTGTGCTATATTAGTCGCGAGTCGTCCAGCAGCTCGTTGGTAAAGAGTTCTTACTTCTTCTTCGGAATTGTGCATTCGGGGTTCGGGATGTAAAGTTTGTTGCACGTAGTTGTCTCTTGTTTCTGTGCGAAACGTCCTGAAAACAGAAACTTCAATAATTCCACGTTAAACTCTTTGAATTTATTAATTTTTTGGCTTTATTATGAGTTTAAAAAAGATTCGTCAGTTGTGTTGTTAACTAAATTAATTTTGTGTATAATTAGTAAAATATAGGAAACTTGTAATAATAATGTTCCAAATCGATACATTTCTTTAGTTAAATTCATATACTCTACCCTGGCACCCAACGTAGTCTGTTATGAGTTCGTATTTCTCTGAAATCTTCTTTGAATCTCTCTCTGTCGTACATTGATTTAGGTTTGCTGATTCGTAAGCCCCATTGGTCAGTTTTCGGTCGCGAAACACGAACCTACAACAAAAGTGTCCGGCGTAATTTTCTTTACTTACATAACTTTGCCTAACTTAACACAATTTTTTTTTAATTAACAAGACTTGTTTTTATTTAATCTAGTAGTCTGAAAGAAAACGTGATCATAATTAATTTATTTAGAACACAAATAAAGTACATACTTCTTTTTATTAAATTAATAAAAAGTAAAACGCACCCATGGGACCTCTGCGTAAGTATAATATGTCATAATATCTCTTGAATTCGATGTTTTGGTCAATTCGTGCGACGTATACGGCCTATGATGCAATCTGCTGGTCGTCAGGTACGGATCTAAATGTGTCTCATAGCCTTCGTAAGTCGTGTCTAATGGTCCCAATTCCTTGCGATTTAAAGTTACATCTGGCTGTGGAATTTAAATAGAGACCGTTATTCTTTATTCAAACTGTAATTTGTGAATACAACGAAGATAAATATTAACTTTTAACGTGTAACTTACCGAAACTACCGGTAAAGAAATTGGGTTTTTGTACTGATCTTTATCAGTTACCAGTCTACTTGAGATTGTAGGCGTCGTGTACGAATTTCTCATTTCAGTTGTCTGATGCGCTGAAACAGCTGGTACACGATCTGAGAGCTAGCAAAACATTAATTAATAATTATCACTAACTTTCCTATTTGGACAGTCTTGCTAGAAGTGGGTTGAAGACATTCATGGTTGACACAATACAAAGGGGTCGGTAGAATACAATTGATATGAAAACTGGTTTTTTTAAAGAACTATTGTATAAAATATCAATATGCTACACAAAATTTAAAAAATTATATTTCTATGACAAGTACAATGAAAAGCAAAAGATTCAGAAATACCATGAGTTCTAGAGATTAGAGAGAATATTTTTTTTTTACTCAGCAATTGTTATATTCTAGTTTCGTGATATTTCATTTTCTTACTTTTAAATACACATTGCAACGTAATGTTCTATATTTATGTACTGACTAAATAAATAAAGCAAAACAAGTGAAGTTATCGTTTAAAATAGTCGTATTGTTAGTCTAACCTTTCTACTAACAGGGCACAGGTAATGGTTCTCGGTCAATGGAGTATGCTTATTGAATCTTGTTCTCTCAGAAATTTTGTACCCATGGTCCACAGTACTTTGTGATTGCATCAGATCACCAGTGAGGTTGTAATTACGGATATATTCTATTTGTTCGTGGTTTTTCTGCTTCTAAGAGACAAGACAAAATTAAAAATGAAATTCTTATATTAAATGTTTAAATAAGACAATTAAAATGAGACCAAAAATACAATTGACTTCACTATAATGGATGCGTTAATAATTAAAGCGAAACTCAACTTTTCTCCAGGTATATACATATTTGCCTCGCTCTATCTTCAGATAGGAACGTTAAAGCGAAGCGAAGGAAAAATACTTCCACAAATTCTACCATAATTATTATAAAAAAATCCGTTTATTTTAATTAAAGTATTTATATATTAGTAATATATGTAATATCCATAAAGTTGACGTATAAAATTTCGCTTAAACAAAAATTAGAAGATCAACCGTGGTTCAAACTACATAGTTTGCTCATATCCAATTGTTCACACGAGCGCAGAAGATAGCAGACCTTGTATTGCAGGTCATCTACTACTAGTAGTAAATAAATCATAACGACAGTCCCGATAACGGGTGTCAAAGTATGTGTCATGACAATCACGCCGCCATTATTAGTAGCGATTTATTAGTCGGGGTCCAGACCTTTTATTTCTGGCTGACCTATTATTCAACCTCGGTGTATCGATCAAGGAAAGTTGTGTACTGAGTAAATATACAATGTAACATAACGTAACATTGTATCACGCGTGAATTTCTCCGAAGGGTTAGGCAAAGATACTTTGCTACGTTTCACCAGTTGCGTTAATGGAATAGGGTGTGAGCCTATTGCTACATACCGGGTACAAAGTACCTACACAATGTATATGATATAATGTTTTAGTTTTGAATGCTTCGGTAATTTTTCGTAGCCTTTTTATTTACAGTATACGTATATATGAGATATGGCTCCAGTGTTATTTTCTTTTCAAATACTTTCATTACACCGCTACACTACGATCCTTGATGGGTAGGTAGAGAGCACCGTGTGCAAAACATCTCTATAATCATAGACAGGACTGCCTTTTAGAATAATCTTCTAGATTAATAATTAGATTCTACTAGATTAATCACTATTTGCTTCTAGATTTAGTCTCTTCATAAACGAACGCCAGTGCCCAAAACAATTTTTACGTTGGATTCTTTTGTAAATCGTAATACTTACTAATTGTTTTGACACTTCCGGTTGGTTTCTCCATGTCCTGGCTGTGGTTTCGCTGGATGTACCAGTATGAAGGAACTGCTGAACTGGATAGTGTACATTTAATGTATCCCAATGTATTGTAGATAATTTATTTGGGTATTTTGCTTGCATTTTTATTAATTACTTTAATGACTAGGATGAATACTACATGTAGCAGCCCTAACGATAAAATGATATCTTCAGAATCTGTTGTTACCTTAAATAGTTACTTAGCAATCATTCATTTTCTTAGTGACGGGTTTTGTAGTCAAGGCGATAGCTAATATTGATCAAACTTAAAAACAATGAGCAGTATTATCCAAGGGGATTTGTTTCATTTTCGACATAAGTGACGTAAGCTAATATGGCAGCCAATCGGATTTATACCGTCTCTGATAACGCCAGAGAAGTATGCAGTAGTTTAAACTAATAAAAACCATTATTACCTACATATTTTCGATTGATATGGTATTTTAATAATTAAGCCGGCTAGACTCACGTGTGGTTTTTCGGGGTAGCCCGACTAGTTTCGGACCTATACGAGGTCCTTCCTCATGAGCTCCCGCCGGTTGCAGCGCGGTCGCGGCGGAGACCTCGCTGCAAC
>DWDU01003463.1:0-11580 GCA_018245575.1 Jemadia suekentonmiller
CCCGACCCGGCATTTGAACCCCCGCCCTCTTTTTCGGCAGACCCGTTTAAAAGCCCTCGACTACACAGGCACTCATGCACAATTACACTTATAATAATAGTGTTTTAGACACATACTTTCAAGTCAGCATTCGAAATAGTAGATATTCAGCTTCCCCTCCCCTCGCCTCTATCACCTGCTCCCCTCCAGCGTCTTAGTATAGCAGGCTTAGTATTAAACTAGGATATTACTGATAATAAGCATTTAAATATTTATTTAAAATATTTGATATAACAGTATCGTCAAACACACTGCTCACGTGGTCGTTACGTCAGCGTGAAGCGTAGCGTACAACCTAGTTCACGGAAATCGATAAACCCCTAAAACGTAAATTAGGGAAACTAGTAGAACTTGTTTAAAATATTTGACTATTAAAAAATTCTTGGGTATCTATATACATAGTTATGTTCGTGATTAACTAATTACGTATTTTTTTAAATATATTATATATAACAATGCTAATTTAATATTTGACACGTATAACATATTGTGGCATATTTGTGAAAAAAGCCACAATGACATGTTATGTATGATAAACGAAAGAAAAATGTACAATTTTCAAATACATATTTCTATAAAAATCGCTTTGATATATTGTAACACTTACGTGTACAAAAAACGCAGTTGATTATTTGTATACTAGTTATGTAAGACCTCGTATTATTATGCTTATTGACAAATAAAACAATTGAATTGAATTGAATTTATGTAGAACTTGTAGTTGAACTGATAAAATTGAAATGAGAGTCAAACTTAAAACCTACAATAAATAGGTGCAACATCAAAATTTTATAACCTTTTCCGCTTCGATCGTGAATGTATTCATGAGAATAGCTAGATAACTAATAGAATATTAAAATCCCCGCGTCCTGCCGCAGTGATACCTAACACTGATATTCATAAGTCCGTGAACCACGGCAGACCTAATATCATATTCATAAGTTTGTGGAGCAGTGACGCTTGCAAAGTAGGAAGAAAACTGCGGCCAACCGCATTCATTGAAAGAGCCGCAGACCGCAAGTAAGGGGTTACACTCATATGTCACCACTCTATCGGTGAGAGTTATGAAGACATTATTAGATAAAGAATTAAAACTACCACATACTACCTCGCAGTCTTGTGTAATCAATGGACGCATAAATGCAATTGTCGGTTGAAATTTGATTTTTTTTTAAGTGCATCGAGTAAGTAGTGAACGAACGGGTAACAGCCATAAATAAAAGTTACAGCTCATGGACACCTTGAGGAAATTTGTACACCACAGAATTCTTCACAATGTTCTTTAAGGCTTACAAAGTTTGCCAACCCGTACATTGCCTCGTTGGTCGTGTTGGTTGCAAGCGCAAATGCCGATCAGGAGGTTCAATTTCCGAGTCGGACACTATAGAACATTTCTAATTCAGATTTTCTAATAGTGGCTCAGAATCTGTATTAGTGTTCGGTTCATGGCAATAGGCTCACCGCCGATTCCATAGTGGGACGTAAACGTAACTGGTGAAACGTGGGAATGTACTACACTCCTCTGCCTATCTCTTCTGTGATAATAAGCATGATGTTACGTTACATTGCCAGCGATGCAAACTATAACCTTAACCTTTATCGTTTACAGTGGAGTACTTGGTCGCACAATAGAATTATAAAAATAGTCGATGATAATAAGTATTTTTAGAATATAATCATATGAGTGGAGTATCATAAATAATCAATAGATCCAAATAACTAAGCTAGGAATAATTTTATCAATCATCATTAACTATTCCGTTCGGTTCCGGACAAATGGGAGGTGGCCTTTTGTATTACCCACATTGCAACTCATTATCTGCCTCCGCGGAAATGAAACTCCGTCCTACACGAATTACAAAGTAATATTTGTCGAGAGGACACTTTGTATAAAGTTTTACTATTGTATGTATATTGTGAGTATTTTGTAAATCATTTACACGATCTCGTGCAAATATTAATTAATACTTAACCATAAACATTAAATTAATCAGATTACACTTTGCTTTAATGTAGAAAAAAATATCAATAAATCGCTAAATTCATTACTACATTAAATTAAATTTAAAGAAAAATCGGACAAAAACCAATCTAAGTTAAAATAGGAAATGTGACGTAACCAATAATTATCTGTGGTCTTGTGAAATGAACTTCGGAAATCTAATGAGATTTAATAATATCCCGAAATTCCATTTACTAATCCCTGTATAATGCACCGTCCTCACCATACTGGTATCACCAAAGCAATCAGTACGCGTGGTCGGCTACCACCGTTTAAGGTCTACCGCTCATATGCAAACACGTTGCCGCGAATGCATGATATCTTGTCCACGTATCAACCAAGATAGCAGTAATTAAAGCAAGATCGGTACACTGAATGAACTATTTACAAATACGATGCAATAAAACGCTAATTAGCATTGTAATCGCTTTGATTCCGAGCCCACGATGTAGGAGCAGAGTTCTAAGTTAATGTATGTTATAAAATAATTTCAAGTCATGATGATATAATGTTTAGTTGAACTACATCCATATTTATGCATTCATGTATCTATAATAGAAATTTTATAACACTTGAACAAATAGGAAAAAACATCTATATTAGTCTATGAGGATTACTGTAACGCGATATTATCTACTGGTATATTGACGTAAGCGAACCCTCCAAAAGATACGTCGGTTCGCTAAACTTAACCTGTCGTCGTAATTCGTTATTTTGTTAAACTAATCAGTATGTGACGCAGTGTTTGTTGGAGAGATGCCAAATATGCAGGTAGTTCAGAGATATGTGGATAGGTCAAATGTTCCACCGTATTCCTAACCCAAATTCCAAATCTAATACCATTGAACTAAATATATGAGTGTCATATTTTCATACGATGTAGGGTTTTCGAAATTATATGTATTTCGTAACATAGTCCAAAATTTATTCAGATACTTCACCCTTAAAGTTTATAGGTAATTTATTTTCTGTAATACTTTTGACATGTCCGAACTCGTTATATATTTTATTTAACTTTTCAGTATTATTTCTCATTCTCTGTTATTCACTACAATATGTTATTTCTCTCTCTGTTAATCTCTTTATCATTTGCTATAAGTCTAAATTTGTAATGTTACTCACACCGCCCTATTCAATCAAGGTAAATTCATTATTATATAAAAATTATGTAAGGGACGAATTAATTAAAATTAAAGTGGACAACGATTTTTGATACTTGCATACCTTGAGACTGTCGAGAACTCTTGCTGATCACCTGATAGTCATTGTTAACCTCATCGGTGAAACAGAATCAGCGAATGGGTGCCTCGTGAGCAATAAAACGACCATTATTTTTGCAGTCCTGGTACTCATGAACCTAAGATCCCATTGCAGTTGACCTTAGAAAGTTTATTGTACAATCCGATACAAAGTGAAATCGAGAAACATTAGAAATAACAAAAAGGGAGGAATTCCTAGTCGTATTACATAGTGATGGGAAAATGATGATGGCATTTTTGTCAGACAACAAGTTGACTAATACACGACTGTCATATAAACACTACATGATTTCTAAGCGAAGTTATTACTGTCATATTGTTTGGTACATAATGTAATTATGTACATATTTCATGGCTTAATTTTTCATTTTGATACCTTAAGAAACAGAAAAACAATGCGACCAAAACAAACACGAAATTTCATATCAAAATAGAAACCATATTACCTAACATTCGAAGCACGTTACAATCAGAAAGCATTTCCCCCGTAACCCGTTATGTTAAACTAGTCTGAAATTCGAATAATCGAACGAAGATTTTCCCGGTTGGAAAGCAAGCGTTGACAGGAAAGACTCCTCACTTTCCATATACCCACCTTTAATTTGACAGTAATGACCAACCATTAGCAGCTGGCAATCATTCGATATTTTCTCCGTATATGCTATTGATTCAATCTACAAGGGAAAACGATTATAATATCACTGTCGCAATGATCATAGTAGTTCTCTGCGACCATCTATAAAGAGTTCTTGAGTTATTTCTTTTACATGTCAACTTTTACTCGCTCATGTCTTGTATCGCTTAGGTTAATGTGTGTGTCAATGACGAAGCCATTTGATATCATGGCGGTGATAGCTAGAAAAACGCAGACAAACACCATTCAAAATGAAAAATTCTAGATGCTATTATAGTATTTAGACCATTCAAGGATAACGACCTGATTAACAATATTAAATATGTGTCTCTTCTCTGCAATGTATTGGCGCTAAAATTAGCACTCATTAGAGTAACGGTATAATAAGTAAATCTGATATAATGATGTTGATGATATTTATTAATTATTCTTCATAATCATTAATAAAGACAAAGGAAGATATGTAACTTCATAGGGAAGACTATTTATATCTCAAGTATTGTTTGACACGGTACGCAATCACAACTCAAAATCAATATAACGCGCCCCAAACATCTGCGCTTCGGTTTTCATCTGGAAACGACTTGAGTCTATTGAAAGATATATAAATAATTTGGTGAAATATATCAAATTAAAAACAGTTGGGAAGAATGATTATGGAAAATTAAAAAATCAGAAAATAAAGACGTCCTATTTTAAATTTACAGACGTGAATGTAGAACAAAATGGCTTATTGGAAGGTTTTAAATAATAGTTACATCATTTAAGTCAATTAATTGCATTAAAATATTTTACATGCTTCCTGCAACATGAAAGTTACGGAAAATAGCCATAATCGATCATAAACCTAAATAGGTGAATGTGCTCGTCCTCAATTTGCCGATAAAAATTCAAAAGCTTCCTTTTTAAATTAATTGTATATGATTGTATACATGAAACATCTTAAAAACGAAGAAAACAGTGCTCTTCACACACAAGAAACAAAAGCGCAAGAAAGAATTAAGAAGAACAAGAGGAAGCTTCATCAAATTAAAATATGTGTTTATGATTTTACATTTACACATGCCGTATTTTATCGCAACGTATCTTTTAAAAAAATAAATGGAACTGTAATGAAATATACGCGAGACCTCACTGATATCGAATAGGATATCTCTCTCACTAGGCCGCCCGTAAACATTGCTTAAAGCATCGTTTTTGCCGCGTTAATTGATCCGTCTCATCGCGCTCCTCCGTGAACCTACAATCACAAATAACTCGCACTAAAAACGCTCTCTTCCGTGTGGCACTAATGAAATGCAAGTGGTTTTATGTTAAGCACCTCTTGTCTAATAAATCTTATGGGGACTCAACATTGCCTTATTGGCCATCCAGTATCCAATGTGTTTTTGTGCCTCTGTGTTCCTTGATGTATCCAAGTTGACTCCGCGATATCGATTTCCATCGGGTTAATCTATGTCATAGTATTTAGAGGCGATAATCGCGTGTCTTAGAACCAATATGCGACCGCAGTGTAAGATTGATTAAAGCTGTTTCCTGTGCCCCCGGACCGGCTTTCCACTGATCTCTTTACTTACATACTGGTTCTGTCGCATATACCAATTTGCATTCTGTACAGCTCTAAGTACGTGGGAATTAAGCTGTATTTACAACATTCTAACGGCTTACAACTTCTTAGTATCGCGTGTGGCCTTGGTAGAATGTACCAACCGCTTACTCTCTTCGAGGAGTGAATAAATAGAATAATGCTAGTATTTAGCTCGATAAAGATCTATGTTGAGTAATTTGTTTGCGTTATGTGGAGTGAATGATTTAACAGGTGATGAAATGATTTTGGTGTTTTAAAACGTTTTGTTTGTGAGTTTATTTGTGGTGATACAATATTGTGATAGAGAATTCTTTGACTACGATTTTATTTGCAGAAACACCATTACCGAACGTCTTTGTTTCCAATGCATACGTTTTTATGTTCAAATTTAAAGCAAACAAAACTTAAAGCTCTATCCGTTTTAACTTAATATTTGTTTGTGATAATTATCTGTGTTTTCTCTTACTTGTTTAATATTGTCGTAAAATATTTACGTCCATACTTATTTACATAGAGATTTCCATCGTATTCCTCCTCTCCCCTCATTTCTCGAACGTTACTAAACCACTGATTTTGAACAATTACGATTTTTACTCCTATGTTACTACTCTTTTAGTTATGAAGTACCTACAATTACATATAATATTTGACAAAGAAAAATACTTCGTAGGAAAACACTGCAGACCTAAAATCTATACTCATAAATAATTCAGGTTGAAAGATAGTGCTTTTCACGTTAGTCTAGACCAGGTGGCAATATAAATGGATGTGCTTGTGAAGGTTGCAATTTTCCTTGCCTCGCGAGCTAAGCTGTGTATATTAGACAAGCCCGTGAAGGATGATCAGTCTCGCTGTATGAAAATATACTTACGAGTATTTTGTGAGTTATTATGATTCGTATACTTTACGATAACACCCTTTACGAAAACTCATACGTTAATACATACATTCTAATGTAAAACAAATGCGCACTTGGCCAGCATGATCGACTATCGAATCATCTACTTCCGAGCGAAGACCCAATACAAACGCAAATCCAATCCAAATGATTTACAAAATCATATACATATTAAGACGTTTTTTGTTGTACCTAATATAAAATTGAATATATTAAACAATAGTCAAGAACGAAAATTTTTATGTTCTAATTCACTATACAACATCGCAAATCACATCGATTGGAAAATCGATTTAGGAACGCTATTCAATGTTCGATTCGTAATTTAAACCGAAACGCAATACAAAAATATACTACGCAGTATTCGAAATATTGGTTGTATTCTCGAATTTCTTGAAAATGACATTCCAACTCGTGAACACACTGACCGATTTATTGCTTATCAAACAACTAATCGTAACTAATCGGTCATTCCCGATACGGCTCACCGAGTTGGCCTGTCGTAATCGTAAACGAGTAATCGATTACAATGAACGGATTCGAAGTATGAGAAACTTTTTTGTCTATTTACAGAAATATAATATTTATAAGTGGGACAAGTAACAAGTACAGAAACAGTTACCAATAATCAAATTTAAAATTGATAGCTACTTACGATGATGATTATTATTACAAGTGCTATAAACTTTCATCTGCAGTTGAAATCATGTCGGCAGAGTGAGGTTATCCAACGTCAAATAAAAATCGTCCAATGTATAATTAACACAAAAGTATTTTTAATACACCGGTATATCCTGAAATCACCAAACAACACGCATTGATACGTTACTAATAATTAATATACGCTCTCGTTTCTTATAATTACAATAAGTAACACTACCCTCCATATTATAAATAGAAATTATAATAAAACGACTGCCGACCAAGAGGTCCTGGGTTCGATTCCCGGGTCGGGAATTAAGAATTTTTCTAATTTAGATTTTCTAATAGTAGCTCGGAGTCTGGATTTGTGCCCGGTGCATGGCAATAGGCTCACCGCCTATTCCATACTGGGAACGTAAACGTAACTGGTGAAACGTGGGAGTGTACTACACTCCTCTGCCTACCTCGTCGGGGATAATAGGCGTGATGTTGCGTTATAATAAAACGAAAAAGAATTTATCGGTGTGATATACCGAACAATAGTCAAACAATAAAACTAAATCGTTACTAGTTCCTCGCGAAACAAATCCGTAAACAATCGAACGTTACTATAATGGATTCAGTTCCGTTGTTCGCTGTTTACAGTTCCGTTGTCCATCTTGGTACGTGTTCATATTTCTCATGCCGTCCCGTTAGTATTTCCTAAAACAAATTGTCGGAGTCACGAACCCGTGCGACCGCTGCGACCTTTCAGAGGTCTGGTTCCGACGGAAACGGACCAATGTCAGAATGTCTCTCCTAAACCTGCGGGCGCGGTCGTAGAATGTGTGTGCATTTTACGAACCTCGAAACACTATAACGACGTACATAAGACAGGTTATAAATTTTCAGCCGCCGTGTCCACGATCCATGCAACTAGGTCGAGACATTGGCATATTTATATGCTTAACGTGAGTGCCGATGAAATATAAAATACATGAGATCCACGATAAAAAGAGTTTAAAATCATCTACTGCTATTGATAATAAAAATATTGAAGATAATGATGAATGGGCCAACAAAGCATTTAATCTATTGACACCTTTAAAATTGTTTATGTTCGGTGATAACTTTACGTCTATCGAGAGAAATATAAGGGATATCAATGAAGTACAAGTTACAGCGCTTGTTGAACAAGTAATTGTTAATTGGTAGATATCAATAGATAAGCATAAAGGAAGAACGAGCGTACGAATAAACCAGGCTCCATAACGGGAATGTAATCATCTAATTAAAATTCTTATCGCGACAGTAGCGATGTCCTAAGGTTTTATTTATAGATGTGATAGACATCAAGAACTTAATGTCACCGAAGACGATCAAGATTATGATGGAAAATGAAAAATTGATGTGCACAAATTGTAAAAATATAAGACCGATAAGTTTTTCAAAAATTTTTACGTTGATAAAAGCTTAACAAAAATGTGTAATACATATAAGTCAAATTATAACAAAAAAATGACTGTTTTTATGTTGTTCCTGAAAGAAAATCTACTTTGTATTGAATACTGAGCATGCTATTAAATAAGAATGTAGGACCACATAATGACGTTATATATACTTTTGTATACATGTCTGCACTGTTGAAAATTTGCATCATTGTTTATCACTCACAAGCCTTTATTAATTAAGTAACAAACCGTTACGAAGAAATACGGATTCAATTAAATTATCTTTCCATTTCAATAATAAGATAATGCTAATATACTGACATGGTAATATACCTATATCATGTTAACACAGAATATGAAATTGCTTATTTGTAGCAAATTGGTCGTAGAATTTTAATAACACTGAAATTGGAAAATATAAGCTAGCGGCATCAATGGATGATGTCGGAATGAACTATTTTTCTTTATCACATCAAATTAAAGTTAGGAGAACCATATAACTAGTTTAATATTAATAATGTCGTTGTAGCTATGTAGGTACCACAGAACTCATTTAATATTAATAACGTTACTTAAATGGCAATAAGTATGGAGAAATTAAAAGAAGGCTATGTTAATTTTGAGAACCTAAACTGGCCAAAATATACATAGGGCTCAGCGAAAAAACTGCAACATTTAAAATACGCTACCACTGAAATAAGACAAAAAGACCTTGAGTTTCCTGAATGTAGCATTTAGGAAGATACATACTCCTTAAATTTATCGCAAACATACCTTTAATATTGTTATAGTTAATAAAATGCGCAGATTCGCGGTTTAATATCGATGCGACAGCGAATCAGGGCACTGCAGGCCTGGCCCACATTCCGTACTACATTGCGAAATCTGATTACGAGCGAATATAGCCGTTATCCACACAAGAACCCGACCTTTCCAAACGATTTTTCTATTCGCTCGAGATGTTTGTAGGACTTTGTAAATCTGCCAAGTGCTTTTAGCACTTCGCGAAACACATTAACTTGATCTGCCCCAGTAAGTAGTGTATGAGTGTGAATGGATAAAAAAAGATATTTGGAAAATTTTGATGGAAATTTAAAATTATGCAATATCAGAGCCCAGTCGTCCATAACATTCCATCGATGTAAAGACTCGCAATCTAGGGGAAATATTTTATGTCGCTCTGGGATTATAAAATGTTTCCCATGTTGGGGTAAATAGCAGGGAATATGCTAGTTTGGGTCGTGGATATAAAAGAAATGTAGGAAAGTTTTTTTTTTGTCATGAGAAAACAAAGCCCGTGCTATTTGTTAACACATGAAAGAGGAACAAATACACTGAGGTTTCTGAAAGTCCGCAATGCGTATTCCTCTTACAGCTGTTGAAACCGAGTGTTGCATAACTCTGTTCAAAATTTTGAGTTTGTGTAAAAGTACATACTTTTAACAATATTTATAAGCGGTACTGAAATGCTCTTTTGATGAAATGATGTTAAAGCCGGTACATATAGTGTTAGTTAAACCTCATCCAAAGAAAGAGCCTCAATTCTCAGAATTGAACGGTTTTTCGTAGCCCTGACTTATGGCGTTTAAAACAATCCACTCGGAATTATTATCATATTCCGATAAAGTGTAATATTTTCATATGTCTTATGTATTCTTTTCCTTCAACTAAGCCTTTGGTAAGGGGTCCATTTTGTAATGAGTATATGAAATAGGCTGTCAAACAAGATTACTACAAATATAAACGAACCATTATCTTCCCTACTAACAAATAAGTTTTTAGTCTAACACTAAAGAAGTTGGCTGTATATTTAACTCGATTATTGAATATGATGTCTGAGAATAAATTTTAATCCAATGACTGTCATGTGATAATACTCAGATACAAAATAGAAAAGTTTGACACAATTACTGATAGTTCCACCTCAAATGTAGAATATCCGTGTCAGAGATGTACATTTATACCTTTCCTCGAATATAAGTTTGAATTGATATAACTAGCTAAGTGCAAATATCATATAAATGTTTACAGATATGCACATGTTGGTACGCCAGTTAAGGAAAGGCTGTATTACTGACCTCCGCAGATAACATCAGCCAGGTTGGTCTGGACGCACTGATGTGTGACAGCACCGTCTCTCACAGTGGTGATCTCGCCGTAGAGCTGGTGCAGCGCCTCCTGGTCTGACATGAGGATGGTGCGCGGCGAGCAGTCGTCGTCGACGCCATGGTGACGGGACGAGGAACGGGAGCGCGAGCGCCGCCGTCTGCGAAATAAAACAAAAACAATTGTACAATCAAAATGATTGTACAATCAAAAAAATTTATGTTTATAGAAAATTCAACATAGCAGATCCAGTAATTTCTGAAGGCGTCTCGTTCGACAGACGTAATGTGCGTATGCGTGTACCAACCAAAATATTTGCTAAAGTAAAGGATTCAAGTGATTTTATTGACATAACCACACGTCAAAAATGGCAGCATATTTTAAAAAATACAGAAAATAAGTCACCAAATTTATTTAAGATTATTTCATTTCTGCTTCCTATTTCCGTCATTTCGGCATTCACAGAAAGGATATTTTCTATTATGAACTCAAAATGGCGTGATGAAAGAAGCAGAACAAGTATATTATTAATAAAAAATGTGCTCGCAATTTCTATTAATTCAAATATTGAATGCAATAAAGCTTATGCCAGATTTATTGAAGACAAAAATTGTTAAGCATGCAAAAAAAAATATTTTCTACAAAAAAATATAGCATAGTCTATTTTTTATTCTTACCAAATAAAATGCTATATTTTTAAGCGTACTATATTTTAAATAGCATTTAAAAAAAAATGCTATTTTCAGGCAAAGGTTGGCAACCCTAACAGCGCTGTACGGCGCACGTCTGTCAATTATATTCAAATGTCATTTATTCAAAATTGATTCATTAGAACGCTTTTGGTACGTCAAAATGAAACTACAACGGCTTCGGAAAATGCCTCGCTATGGGGAAAAAGCGGCGAAAGAAACTCCATATTGTGCTTACCTATGCATCTTTTAAAATAAGTACGTATATACATAGTTATATTAGAATATTGTAA